>KV722372.1:0-162108 GCA_001687445.1 Obba rivulosa | reverse complement strand
CTTTCAGAGGTTGCGTGGTGTCGCAACTGCACTCAAGAGTACGCCGAAGCTGTTTCGTCAACGGAAGGACGAGTAGACGGTGGTTGGTAATCGCACTAGCCGGATGATAATTGCATACTCTCAGTACGTTCTAAATACAGGACACTCGTTGTAGTGAGCCTCTGCTGGCGTAGCCAGGCGAAAAATAGCAGATTTTTGAGGCAACAACGGGAATCCGGACAAAATTGGAGCCCAAATTAGGCCAGGCGGCCGTCCGGAAATTTTTGGGCAAATTTGGGAGGCTGGCCCCCTATCCGGATAAAAATCTGCGCATCATGTCCGGAAAAAATAGGGCCAAAAGGGGGCTAGCCTCTTGGGGGGATTATCGGGGGGCCTGCCCGCCCCTGGCGAGCTACTGCATTGGCTCTCTACTGGCCAGCGATGCCGGCCGATGGCTCGGATTGGCGCACAATGCGCCTCGGTTCCAGGCCGCCATGCTGCCCGATCGCGAGACCCGTGGCGCAGAGGACGCGAGCAGCCGAGTGGCCAGATTTCGCCGGCGAGGCGATTGGACGATGACGCAGCGCACTTGAGCGGCGCTGAGGCAGCCCTGCGGCCTGCCGACGCAGCTCGCCAGCGCGGCGGCCTTGCATGAGGTCTTGGCATGGGCGCTGCCGGCGAGCTGCTTCTTGAGCACGCGCCATGCATGCGCTGCTCGAGCCCCGAGGAGCGTCATGCTGCAGCTCGAGCAAGTGTGCGTAGCGCAGTGCTTCCCAGGCCGCCCCGCTCCTCGTGCGTCATGTACTTCCTCTCGTCTCCTGCTGCACGCCCTCGCAGCCCGCTCAGCCGTCCCGCACGTCGTCTCCGCTCTTCTCTCGCCTTGACGACCTCTATACGCGGGTCCCTATTCATGGACCAGGACGCTTACTTATCCCCCGTCCGACTCCGCGCAGGCACGCCGCCTCGCAACACTTGGGAGATCATTTAGACCGCGCGATAGCACGGCGGGCGTGATGCCGCAGACAGGCTGCGCGGACGCGAAATGAGCTCGGGAGGAACGTCGGTGAGCCACTTTTTCCGAGGGACGCTGCGCCGCGGTGCGCGCAGCGCCCGCTCCCGCTCCCACCGAGCGTCGAATGCTCCTCGACCCGAAAGTCGATTCTCCCCAGCGACCCTGCGCAGGGCTGCGAGTGGGAGGAGAGGCGGGAGCACCGGGCCGGCGCATCCGCTCGCGTGCGACTCGATCAGCCTCCAGATCGGATCCAGATCGCTGCATCACTGCAATATTGCCGTCGTCTCACGACGGCGTGCGACGACGGTCTGTCCCGCACCGTTTCAGCATCGGGCAACGGGCAGCGCACACGTCGGCCAGGAAAATGCTACGACTGGGAATGGTGTCATTGGCGCACTCGGAATTGGCGTTGTGGACGTATCTGCCAACGGATGACGGGATTTCTAGGTGGACGGTGAACTGCGACGGTCGGAATGTGGGTATCAATCACAATAGACAATGTTGCGCAGTTGGTGTATCGGCAAACGACTGCAGGCCTCTGCTATCAGCTAGCAAGAATGACCTGACTTGTGACATTGTCATGCGTCTCGGTCATCGCTGCCAGCCGGGGCTGATGTGTCTTCGAGGGCTTCTGGTGCGTACGTACCACATCTCACAGATGTTCGGATTCTGAACATGGTTATATGCACGAATGCATACATGAAGAACAATACATCCCAAGCGGACGTCTTAGAACTCGTACACGCATCAAAGCTGTCTCGGACCATTCCTAAGGCAATGGACAATGAATGCCCGTTGGGCCGATGTTTCTAATATCTCACGTCCCGATATTGTCTAGTTCGTGATGTCTTATTATGTGTGTACCACTGCAGGCTTCCGCTCTTAGCAGCCACCTCGTCCATTTTAACAAACGGGCCTAGCGGACCTTCCACTACATCTGCTCTCATGCGTGTTCCCTCCACGACACCCACGGCCCCGCGTGCAATATCTGGCTTCTTCGCTCCATGGGCGGTTTCGAAGTTGTATCGGTGCTCCCTTTCCTCATAGGACCTGTAATCTAAACCGACCACGCAACTCTCTGACTCGCCCCGTACTATAGTTCCACCAAACCCATGGCCCTTCCCGCACTCTCTCCGACTTCTCACATGGGTCCTATCGTCTTCTCCGGTGTCTGCTACGGTCTCGCGCGCCTTCCCGCGCATTCGTGCGTCCAGCATGTGCCGCACGTACGCCCGGTTCCCACAGGCGCCGCTCGCCCGAAAACACATGCCTGCGCCCCGGATCGCCTGCGAGCCGACACCGAAGACGACAGCGCTCTCAGAGTTTCTCCGCGAAGATCCAGATGCCGCGCTGCCTGCGGCGTGGTGGGATCTCTCGACGTCGAAGCGGCAGCCTGCCAGGCCCCGACAGGGAACCCGTCGGGTCGTCGAACGTTGGTGACGCGGCGGGCATGCGGGCACCCTGGGTGAGTCCGCCTCGCTCGGCCAGCTGCCGCAGGCTTCTGGAGCTATCGCCGAAGGAGCACCCGTGGTCTGGCCGGCGCTGCTCAGACCTGGACATGACGCCATGTCGAAAGAAGAGGTGTTCTGCCCGGTGACTTGTGCGCTCGACTACGTTAGAAGGCGAGATCGTGCCCCGCCGACAGCACCGGGCTCAATTTCGTTTTGTTTGATCTCGCCCATCCACGAGCATTGAAATTCGAGTATCTATGTTATCCCGCTGCCTGACAAATCCTCCCCGAATTTGACCAGCGTTACGTAGATGTGCTGAAAGCAGGTTTATTTACGTTGTGCCGCTCCTGTGTTGCGCAGCAGTTATTCTGACAATCTGCGGTTTACGTGACGGTGGCGTCAGGCTTGTCCTGCGTAGACACTAAATTCGGAATACAAAATTGTTCACTAGTCGGCAGATGCTGCTGCGTAATCTGCCGGACCGAAGCCCATGTATCAGAAATCTTCAGCCACCACTTGAAGCCTTGGAGAAGCCATCCAGCACGAGGGGCGAGTTATAACGTGTGAGGCTGGTGCACACAAGAGGCGAAGACGTCTTCCAGGAAGCAATGCTCGGGAGTGCTGACCTGCCACTTCCCGCATAGAGCCGTCTGGGATCTCGGGCAGACGACTGATGGGGACGGAAACCGAACGGGACCTGTGGCTCGGACCTGCAATAATCCGTCGCCACTAGCGTCACTACGACCACCGGAGACTTTATCTCTTTCGGAAGTATTCCAGTGCAGCAGGGAGTGGGTCGTTACTGAAGTTATTGAATACGACAAAGAATCTGCCGATGTGGAGTCGAGGATAATGCCAGTGTGTCGGGATTTGTCGGGCGCGAAATTGGCGGAGGAAAGTGAGAAGAGAATAGTGGGAAAGATCGCCAGACGGGAATGGAATTCGCTATAGTACAGTACAAAGTAAGGAGCTGGATGTGATGGAGTGTCCGTGTAACTTGTGATTCAATCGGTCGAGTACGTGGAATGCGTCATGACCGGACAGAAAAAGCAAGATCTTCTCAAGACTTTCCTACAGCCTCCCCCGGCGGAGTAAACTTGGCAATCTGGATGTCAGGATCCACCCAACGTGCGAGGGCAAAGTTGTCGCGCGACAGGGCATCCGCCACGATATTTTCCTTCCCGGACACGTACGCTACTCGCACCTCCATGTCATGCGCAATCATGACGTTCACGCTCGACTTCAGGATTGGATTGAATTCGGGCTTCGCCTTGTACGACTTGAAAAGGTCGATGGCGTTGGTGTTGTCGCAGAAAATGCCGAGCTTCTTGACAGCCCCCTGCTGCTGGGGCTGTTTTGAAGCCAAGTGCACAGCGCTGCACACAGCTAACGCCTCCCAGTAGAAGATGTTTCGACTATCCGTCGATGCAGGGAGATTGGAGTAATAGCCCTTATGCATCCGCGGAAAGTAGACTGCAAGTCCGGACAGGCACGCGTCGACGAAGACGACTTGGCAGGTTCTGTCCCCAGGAGTAAGATCTCTTGGGCCCCACTGTTCTTCTGAGCCAAAGTGATATCCTTTCAAAGCTCGTATGTATTTCAGCATCCAATCAAGGTCGGCCAGAACCAGTGCATCGAGGCGTATACGCTCGTCAGCCTTGCCCTTCCCGGCCATCTGCGCGGTGGGATTGCTGAGCGCCGGCTTTAACAACGGGAAGACCCGGAGGGTACAGTTGATGAAGCCGCATATTGCTGGCATCGGTGGAGAGTTCGTCCTTCACCCCAGTCACTGCGATTGCAGAAAGAGGAGATGTCGGCAATCAGCTTGTCCACGCGTTCGCGAGTGAGCGTGACCATCATCGTATTTGGGTCCACATTGACAACGAGGATCGGCAATGGCGAGCCGTGCAGCTGCTTTCGCTGTTTGTGAGGCACTCCTAGCTCATCCCACAGTTGTAGGAGGCGAGTCTGTTTAGCGGGAAATGTAGCGCCATACGGCCTGTAGTGTTGGCATTTCCCTTCCACATCAAAACCAAAGGCATCGTCCACGTAGTTGAAGTGGTCGATGCCTTTGATCTCGACAGCGATCCACGTAACGAGACATCAGAACGCCAACCAAATGGCCATTGACGCTCTGCTCCCGAAACAATTGCAGCGATCGACATGATACGCAGAGTCGATCCTGACCACTTGCTTGATTTGCCACATCAGGAGAATATTATCTGACTTTGGTGCCTTTCGCGCTACTTTCAGGCACTTCTGCGGCTTTGCTGGGCGCGTAAGGCCGCGACAGCCGCCGAGAAGCCCTAAAAGGCTCGAAAAGCGCGCTAAGCCAATGCGATATTCTCCTGATGCAGTACGGGGACATCGGTAGGTGTCTGTACGCTTCTGACACATCCGATTTCCGAAGTACGAGGCGAACGTTGGGATGACCTCGACGATATTCCCGAAGTGCGTGAAAGAGGGCCGGAAGGGTATCAAAGAGATGTAGTGCCCTCCAGCGACGACTCCGAGATCATGTCATTGACGGGAAAACGACCGCGACTCTGGTCCGTGATAAGACGAAACGCGGCGGGCTCTGCCTTAGGCACAGCATAGATGGGCATATTGAACATGCCTTGTGAACATGCCTTGTAGCAAGGTGGGGAAAGCCTTGGAGAAATGCTCCAGGATAATTTCCTCATCTCGCTGTGTGCGAAGAAATCGAGCACGTGCGGGGTCCGCACGATCGGACTGCTTCTCCTCCCAGGTATTCGGAAATCCGCCAAGGTTCGTATTCGCCCAAGGCCAGAAGCCTTTACGCAGGCTACGACAAACAGACTGCACGAACCGGGGATTGGGATGACGGGCAAGGTAGCGCTCGAAGCGCCCGATATTGATGGGTGTAACGATGGCGAAAAGGTGTGAATGTGAGCGAAGAGTCCTATTGACCATCTTGTTATGGCGCTCCGCTGATGGCACATCCGGCACAGGGTCATGGTCGAGGGAGAAATGTGCAGTCGTGCGCCTATCAGAACCTGTGGTCCCTCCAAGGAACCGCCCGATGTTGGAACAACGGAGACGAGTATCTGTCACCGACCCGGGTACGAATATCAACGAGTGAGAACGGGCGGCCGACATGAATAGAACCGGAGGGCTGAGTTTGCAGTTGGAAAGCAATGATGAGGGTGAACGATGACCGGAGACTTTGAATTTCAGTGACCAGATACCGCTGGATGTTGGCGACTGCAGAGTAATGTCTCCACTCCTACGGTCGTAGATCACTTGTGCTCCGCAGATTCGCATCTCCCGCCCGGAAGCAGAATCTCCTACTGCTGTTTGAACCTGGATAACCTGCGCAGTTAGCATTTTGTAACCTTGTTCCTCTTGAAGAGGTTTCTGATTCCTCCTCTCCTCACTGAGAAAAATACTATAGCGGGCAAGTTTGCCCGGCCGACTACGACCTCATTCGAGTCGCGTCAGGGGCAGTCGGACTTTAATCGGACTTGCATAACGCGTCGAGCACGGCTGATCGGGGTTGAAACAGCCATGCAAACGGGCTGGGAGATTAACCTCAAGTGGGCGAGTGTGTCCCAAGCGAAATTTGGGCGCGTTGAAGATCTCGTTCTTTCGCTGGCTTATTACCGCCCTGTACTTAGTACTCGAAGTGTTTCCAGCAGGAGACCTTGCGACTGGTGTATCAAGGAATTTGGTGTGCATCAGGAGAGTATCGCATTGTCTTCCCGCGCTTTTCGAGCCTTTTAGGGCTTCTCGGCGGCTGTCGCGGCCTTTCCGCCCAGCAAAGCCGCGAAAGCGGCTAAAAGCGATGCCAAAGGCGTCAAAGCACTCAAAAGCAAAACTGATATTTTCCTGATGTGGACGTGTCAGCAATGCGCTACTACAGGCCTATTCAATGGGTGCTGGTTTCGTGTCCTGAGGATCCTGGGCCTGGCACGAAACTGGCGTCCGTCTCCCTACCACTGGTGGGCCAGGGAACAAAGTCAAGAACGGCGCGCAGTGAAGTACTGACGGCTGAATTGCGGTGGGTAAACAAGTGTCAAGCGCGCCTCTGGTATCGCATCAGCAAGTTTGGTAAGTAGAAGAAAGAAGGTGGTCGAGAAAATCGCAGCCAAAACAACAAATTGTAGGTTGACTGAGATAGGAGCTACGGAGGGCAGTGAAACACTCGAGATCTGTATGGCATAATCACAGATCTTCTAGCGCATCTTGAGGTAGAGGAAAGCTGAACGCTCGGAGCTCGGGATCCAAGCATTGTGCGACAGCGAAATTAGTCCTCGAGAGCCAATCCGCTACCACATTCTCTTTCCCGGGGATATGCGCCACCCTGACCTCGATATCGTGGGCGATCATGACATCTACGCTGGATTTCAAGATGGCGTTGTACTCCGGCTGTGCGCGGAAGGACTTGAAGAGATTTACTGCATTTGTATTGTCGCAGAATATTCCAAGTCTGCGCCGGACACCGCGTTGCTGCTTACCGAGCAGCGTGGCGGCCAGATGCACAGCGCTGCATACGGCCATGGCTTCCCAATAGGAGATGGGCCGCTCGTTGCGCGATGCAGGGACGTCGCAAAGATACCCGACGTGTAGCCAAGGAAAATAGATCCCGATTCCAGATAGACATGCGTCGACGAACACGATCTGACAGGTATTATCGGCGTAAGGAAGATCGGCGGGGCCCCATTCGTCAAATCCGAAACGATGGTCTTTTATGTTGCGCACGCGTTGGAGCATCCACGTGAGGTCCTCCAGGACTCGTGCATCGAGGATGATACGTTCGTTAGGCTTGTCCTTTCCGGCTATCTGCGCATTGAGATTGCATAGTGCGGGCGTTAACAGAGGAAAGACTTGGAGCGTCCAATTGACGAAGCCGATCAATTTCTGACACTGGAGTAATGTGCGTCCTTCTTCCCAGTCGGCACGATCACAAAATGAGGACAATTTAGCGAGCAATTCCTCCATGTGCTCGGGCGTCAATGTGGCCGTCATCGCGTTGGGATCCACGTTTATCCCGAGAACTGGGAGTGACGACCCGTGTAACTGTTTCTTGTGTTCGTGCGGCACGCCGAGCTCATCCCACAGGTGTAGAAGCCGCATTTGTTTAGCAGGGAGGGACACACCATACGGCACATAGAAGAGGCGTTCCTCTTCCACTTCAAAGCCATAGGCATCATCCACGTAGTTCAAGTGATCGATCCCCTTCACTTCGACTGCAATCCACATAACGAGGCTCCAGAATAAGAGCCAGATAGCCATCGAGGCCCGGGATCCGAAGTTATTGCAACGATCGACATGGTATGCGGAGTCGATCTTGACAACCTGTTTAAGTTGCCAGTACGGGGACATGGGAAGTCGTCTGTAGGCCTTCGATACGTCTGATTTCCATAACACGAGGCGCTCATCCGGGTGAGTTCGTCTGTATTCGCGCAGCGCGTGAAAGAGGACTGGTAGGCCATCGAGAGCTATGGTGTCTATGACCGCTTCGTCCGAGATCATCTGGTTGACGGCGAACGGCCCGTGGCTCTGATCCGTTATGAGGCGGAATTTTCCCTCTTCCGACTTCGGCACGGCATAGACAGGCATACAGAACATTCCGGGAAGAAGCTCCGGGAAAGCCTTTGAGAACCGTCCCGACGCTATCTCCGTATCCCGTTCTTCGCGGATGAAATGAGCGCGTCCTTGGTCCCTTGAGCCGGACAGGCTCTCGTCCCACGTATCAGGGAACCCTTCTTGACGTGTACAAGCCCAGGGCCAGAAGCCCTCTCGAAGACTCCGGCAGATCGACCGAACAAACTCGGGATTAGGATGCCGAAGTAAGTAATGCTCGAAATGCCCGACATCGATGGGCGTGACAATCTTGAATAGATGCGCGTATGCGCGGAGGGTCCCGCTGACCAGAGCATTGCTACGCTCTGCTAGCGGAACATCTGGCACGGGGGGTTGGTTTATGGACAAATGTACCGTCGCCGGCAAGGAGTCGGGGCATGCGGTTTGTTTGGATGAGGCGGAATGCGTGGACGTTACAGTCTCGAACGCCAGGGAGTGAGGTTGGTCAGTCTGCCAATGGAAAGTAGGTGCATATAGGTCTGGCGGATCCGTAACGTCATGCAGAGCCCATGGCTGCGACGTTCTGAGCGTGAGACTCCAAGTTCCTCCCGATGTCGCCGTCACCACCCTAGCCGTTTGATTGGTGCAGTCGACGAAAAGCCCTGCATTAGGAAAACGCATCTCCCAACCGAACACATTGAACGCGTCTCGCTGTACACCGCTGATCCGGATAATGCGAACAATCATATTGTCCGGGTGCGTCAATGTTGTACGGTATGATGGTGTCGTGAAGCGGGGAAGCCGAAACATGGTAGAGGATGGCATCACAGGGGATTCATTGTGCTGAGTTTGCACCCGTGTGGCTATGAGGATAGTCGTCTGAGCGCGCTCAGGGAGTGCTATGATCACCGCGCTTTAGTCGTCAGAAGTAACATAGGCAGACATAGACTCACCAGGGGCCTTCTCTTGGCCAGTCAAAGGTCGGATATGTAGCTCTTTCGACTGCAGCCGGACTGCGACGGGGCTGATCTGGATAGGTAACGTCTCCATGATCTGAGAGCTCGACAGAACAAGTCAGAATGGTGAAGATGGAGTAGCGAAGAACCTTAGGAGGGCGCTGCGGCACGACCAGAAACCCTTGGTTTTTAAGGCTACTTGGTGTGAAAGATCCTTGACTTCTTGTCACATAGAACTCGAGAAGGCTAGCCTCGTTTCAGGGAAAGAATCAGAATATCGCGTCATTTGACCCGTTGCAGACTGCGGAAATGAACATGGTATCTGCAACGCAAGTCTCTGTGACCCTGTTCAGGCGGATGTCGTATGTCTAGACATGGCTCGTATCGATCTGGATCAATGTCAAGGTTGAGGCCGTACTTCATTTAGAGACGAGTAAAGTTTTAACTACATTGAAACAAAGAGAGTGGTAAACATTTGTTTTCGCCGTATGGCATCTGCGTTCTCGGTTGGCCTAGAATAGGCACTCCGCTGATCCAGAGATAGAGATGAAACTGCGCTAAGGGTCTCAATAGCCGCCGAACGAATCGGTCGAAAAGACGCACAAGATACAACGAAAGACTCGCTGAATCACGGATTGAACACGATCAACGTCAGTAATCGGCCCATCCTACCAATCCCTCATAGGGAAGTCGAAACTGGCCATTCCACGTTGCGAAAATGTAAATCCAGATGATGTAGGGTCGACTATGAGACGCAGAAAACCGGAAAGCCGAGAAGACGTATTAATAGAAATGAAGTTGTCGTATTTGTCCGACAACTCTCCTATGACGAAGCCGCAGCACCGCCAGCACTCTAGATCATAGTGATTTCCGTAGATGATCAGTGAACACAAGAGCGGCAGAAGTTTGGTCTCGCATGGATGGTGTCGCTGAGTAAATTTTGCACTCTGAGGTAGGGGAATTCCGCTCCCTTAAGTTGTCGCACCGTTCGGAGTGGCACCCGACTCTGATCGAGGCTCCCGGACGCCATGTACGAAATAGCACAGCAGAATCATGATTGATAGCTCAATAAGTAAAGGGGTGAAGCAGATTCTAGCCTATTCCTGGGTGTTGCAGGCTCGCGAGACGGAGAGCTCCATCTACATAGCAGACGGAGTCGCGAACATGGCCGATGTAGCCCAAGAGCAGTCACAGAACTAGCGCCCAGGGCGCGTGGCGGAAATAGATTACCCTCAGACAGCTGTTGACTCTTGCCCTCTGGGTGAAAAGCGACCATTTACATGCGTTGTCGCGACAGCATTAATTTAAAATTGCAGAGCATGCGAAGAGCTTCATGGCGGATATGCAACCTGCTCGGCTTACATTCGACACCATACCCTGCGTTGACGACATTTGGACGGATGGATGCGCTAGGTATGGTTCCATAGATGTATACAACGGAGCTGAGTGATGGCATGATGAGTGCTGAGTGACACAGGTTAAATAGCTCTACCATGTGGTTATAGTAGTTGTCAGATGTGCTTTAGCAGCGTATGAAATCCCAAGTAATGACTATGCGAGGAACAACGATCTCATAGAGCTTCTGCACCCACAAAATATTCAAATGTCTGCAATGGAGGAGCTTTCAGACCAATGCTTTGACTAAACGAAGTCAGGACTCACATAATGACGACTAATAAGCAATGTTGACGCATTGCCCATCCCATCGCCCCCCCTCTGCGAGAATACCTTCCACGATGAAGTGTGCCACGTCCCGTCGAGAGACAGAGTAGCAACCAGTCAACTCGTCTGCCGTCGCCCTGTAGGGTTTGTTCTTTCCTGCAGTGTCACCTTTGCACGCCCCATCTGTCAGCAAGGCGGGACGTATAACGACCACATGCTTCAGCTCTCCAGCCTGAGGTAGACCCTCCCTACTCCTCCAGTCCGCGGTCGTGATCTCGGGACTCGGCTCCTTGTCAGTCCACGCCCTTCCGGCGCAGTGCGCGACTATTCGCTCGGAACCTAGTTTGTCCGCATGGGGAACACGTATAAAGTGTCCGTATAGAGGCCTCAAAGCAAGAGGTAGCTTCGCGTGCGACGCCTCCGTAAGACCGAGAGAAGAGACAGTGATGAATCGAGGCTGCAATTCCGGCAGGCGCAAGTCGGTAGGCATGGTGCATAGTACGTTGAGGATTGATTGTGTGCACAAGTTGGCAGGATCAATCACGAAGCCTTTTGTCAGAGACAAACGGGGCGTCCCTCCTGATACACCCACGTCAATCGGGTGCCATCTACGTACTCAAAATGCTTACCAACAGAGAAGAGGACGACGTCTACCGATTCCTTCACTGCTTGGGCTTCTTTCCATCCTCGTTCAACGTCTGGTGCACTTAGAGCGTCTCCTTTTACGAGGCGAGCTTTCCCGGAGGCGACATAGCGCTGCATCTCCGGGTCTTGGTCAAATACAGAGGTACTGCGGAGAAGATATGTGACAGTGGCCCCCTTCTCTGTAATTGGTGTATGAGCAGAGCCACGAGAAGATGTGGCGACAAGGTAGCACGTACTTAGTAATCTGAGGGCTGCGTAGTAGCCGATGTTGCGCGAGGCCCCTAAAGCGTAGACGTTCATGTCTTCCGTTGCGAGCTTGTTAGCGATTCGATGTAGATACTAGCTATGAGCAGCTGCTTTAATACATGGAGGTCAGCCGCCTCATTGACGCAGCCGCAGTCGGCAATAGCGTCTGCGGAGCTCGATCAGGATGAGCGGATCACCAACACAAGCTAATTGATACACAGCAATAAGGCACTGTCGCGCTAAATGGCACGCCTGAGAGAGCACGACCACATTTGCAGGAACCACGGAATGTGCGCAGGAATAGGCGCCAAGTCCCCATTTGCGGGAAGCGTGGCCGCAACACAGGTCATGATGCACGTCGCACTTGGCATAGTGTCTGCGCAGTTCGATGAGGATGACGAAGCACCGATCCGCCAACGGTGAGCACCGCCACCAGCTAAAATACGACACTCTCTCACTCCGATCAGCGCAGCGCGGCACTGCCTCGCTAGTGACACCGCATTTGCGGAAACCAAGAACCGCACCGCGACCCTCCGCAGCCAGGAATAGGCGTCTAGGTTTGCCTGCGACTTGGCAGTTATGGGGCGCGGCATTTGCGGCGGTTGTCGCTTGATGTTCATACTATGTAGGATAGAAGAGTAGCACATGTAGTTGACTTCCCATGTGCCAGATCGCAATGCGAAAGAGGGAGCAAGCACACGCACCGCTGGCGACACTTTGATTGGCGATATCCCATTCCCCTGTCAAGGTGTGACTCGCACTACCGCGGCAATCACGGAGCTCAGGGATTCTCCATAGATCAACCGGGTGGCATTTCACCGAGGCTGTTTCAAAGTGCCCGTCATGGGAGTCTGTCTGCGCACAAGAAGACATCCGGCGATGTTCTATTGCAATCGCGCTACAACACGTTCTCCTAATGATGCGTCTCCTTTGCAATCTTCTCCGCGTACGGGTTACGGGGATCGTGAGCATACTCGGGCACTGCGGTGGGGAACGTCAACCCCAGTCATACGGGACGATGTGCGAGACGACTTACAGCGGACCATTTTGTCCTGAGCCTTCGATACCAGCCAGAAGGTTACACCGGAAGCGACAAAGAAAGGCCACAAGGGCTTGATGATCTGGCGAAATGTGCCTACTCAGAGGCACGCGTCGCACGAGTAAAAAGTGATACTTGCAGGCACTGGCCACTTGCGGAGACCCAGGAAGCTCATGATATGAATTTCTATAAGAGCAAAGGGATCAGAAGTCTCAGCAACTGTGTGCAATGCAGAAACTGTAATACGCACTGGCTCGTTTACAAGAATGACGGAAGAGGATGAAAGAGCGCGAGGTCTCCGAGAGCGTCCGACGACAAGCGCGTCAAAACAAACCTTTCCTTTCGGAGTGCGAATCAATACTTACTACCATAGTGCATTTTGGCGCTGGGAAAGCCCTGATGTAACTTACCGTGTAACAAACTCACTTACACTCAGTGACTTACAACAGGCTGTTTCTTGACTGGTGCATCCACGATCCCCAGCCCATCGTGGTAGACATCGTGGCGGCTTCACTCAGTGCGAGATTTGCCATTGTCCCTTGCTATCGGAGAATCGGGCTTCACATATTGAACCGCAGGCTGCTGCGACGGCTCTGGAGCACCGCCCTTGCAGTACCTGCAGCCCGTATTTCACTGCGCACTCGCAGCACTGCACATTCTGAAGCAGTAAACACTCGTGGAGGCCTGCAGTGAATACATTTTCATTGACACGTCGCCCTAATGTCTGCGCAGTCGGCAGCCGCAGCCGCATCTTCAGCGGCGCCTGCAGTGAGTCCGTTTAACTCTCAGCATATGCGGTACATGATCAACGAGCATTCGTCTCAGTGGCGCCAGTTCACTTTCTTCGATGTTGTCCCAGTGAAAGACATACACGATCTAGGATCCTCGCCGGAGGTATTCAAGGTACGATTCGGCCTCCATGCAAGGTTACAGGGAACCTAAAGTCCTGTCATATAGAAAACACCAGAGATATCGACTATTACCTCGTCCTCAGCTGGACCTCTAGTGGCCGATATTCATGGCAGCGTGTATCTTTTAAACCGAGATTTTGAGGTGGTGAAAAGTTGGATCGCGCACACAGGAGGACGTGTGACGCATATGGCGGAGCGAAAGGGCATTCTAGTCACTCTTGGGGTACGAATACTCGCTCCACAAGTGTTGGCATATCTGAATATCGCACCCAAGTAGGAGGAAGACTCGGCGAGACACCCGTTCCTGAAGGTATGGGAGCTTGAGAATATTGACAGGAAAACCGGGGCGCCCACGCTGTTGCGATCTACGAAGGTGCAAAGCGGAAATCGACCACATCCTGTGCGTATCAACAGTCTGCACGTCCTCATGGACTGTCCTGACGCATTCCTCCACAGGTGTCGACAATTGCTCTATCTGCCACTCTCGCATACCTCGCCATTGGGCTTGGAGATGGAACTGTCCTGCTTTACCGTCACTTCGACCAATCCATATACTCTGGGTCGACATCTCTGACAGCATTGCCGAAACCTCGCATTATTCATGAATCTCCTACCGAGCCAATCACCGGGCTGGGTTTCAAGGAGCCTGGGGAAGACAGCCCTAATATCTATCTCTTCATCGTAACGACAAACCACGTTTTATCTTACCAGGCTTCCGGAAAGGGCCACGGAGGCACGCCTGCGATAGTGGATGAAGTTGGTTGCGGCCTTCATTGTGCAACGATGGACTGGCGCGCGAAGGACATGGTGGTCGCCAGGGATGAGGCTATATACATTTGTGGAATTGATGGGCGTGGTGCATGTTACGCATATGAAGGTGAGCGACTCTCTTTCTGGGGCGCAGAGCCGTATCCAATACTGGAATTGAAGGCCCGAAGACTATGGTGCATACACATCTGAATTACATGGTCATCGTGTCGCCGCCATTCTCGCCTTCCGCATCTGCGGCATCCGCCACCGTCCGGAACTTTGTGGCGAAGTCCAACGGAAACAACACCGAGATCACTAAGGTCACCGTGTTTGACCTGGAGAACAAGATTGTCGCATATTCTGGTACATTCACGGAAGGTGTTCGAGAGGTCATCTCCGCATGGGGCCAAATTTACGTTCTGTCCAATGATGGCAAGGTGGGCTCTATTCGAGATCAACGTGCGAGTCGCTGGTTCACGAGTTTTAGCTTGACTGCTTAGAAGAGAAGCCGATGTCGACGAAGCTGGACATGCTGTATCGCAAATCGCAGTATCTGCTAGCATTGAACCTCGCGAAGACCCAAGGTCTCGATGAAGCAAGCATTGCGGAAGTTCACAAACAATACGGTGACCACCTGTATACCAAGGCCGATTACGATGGCGCAATGCAGCAATTTGTCAAGACTATTGGCTATGTTCAAGCCAGCTACGTCATCCGGAAGGTAAAGCTTCTGATTATGAACAATTCCCCCGGTGCTCACGACGAATTAGTTCCTAGACGCCCAACGTATCCATAATCTAGTCACATATCTGCAAGAGCTACACTCCATGGGCCTAGCGAACTCGGACCACACAACGCTTCTCCTCAATACCTATACCAAACTCAAGGATGTTGCGCGGCTTGACAGCTTTATCAAGCGGGAAGCACGTCGGGCGCCGGATGGGGAGAAGGACGAGCTACCTTTCGATCTGGATACCGCGATCCGCGTGTGCCGTCAGGCAGGATATTTCGAGCATGCATCGTACTTGGCGAAGAAATACGAGCGGCACGAGGACTATTTAAGGATCCAAATCGAGGACGCAGGGAATTACAAGGATGCGTTGATGTATTTGCGGCGCTTAGGCACCGAGGCAGTATGTATGATGCAGTCTTCCTTCTTCATGACATGCTGATGTCCCAGCAGGCAGAGGCTAGTCTCGCCCGGTACGGTCGTGCCATGCTCGATAATCTTCCGGAGGAGACTACACAACTTCTCATTGATATCTGCACTAGCCTTGCGCCGCTCACAATCGACGCCGATGATCAGCGCTCCCCCGCACGCCAAGGAAGTATTGGGGGACCTTCCTACCTCTCCTACCTTGCACTCAACCGCAGTGCACAGCCTTCCACCTCGGAGCCTGCTCCGCCGTCATCTGCGTCCATGATTACCGCAAGACCAGGCGACCCCGCCTCTGCGAGGGGCTCGATACACGATACGTCGCGTACGTCGACTCCTCCTCCTGCGCCCGCAGCAGCAGCGACCGCAACTGCTGCGAGTGCAGCACCAGCTCGACCGCGCAGGCGCCCCTCGCCGCGACAGTACTTCGCGCACTTCGTGGACCATCGTCCGCAATTCGTGCGCTTCCTCGAGACCGTCGCGCTGCGGCGCTGGGGACAGGGCGTAGACACTGCTCCTGATTCGGTCACGATCGAACAGGATCCCGGCGCAGATGAGCAATCTGAGCTGCGCGACCAGGCTGCAGTCTGGAATACTCTTCTGGAACTCTATCTACCGCAGCCAGACGCAATCGGGGTGAACGGAGCGGCACCAGGAGAAGACAAGGCTCTGCAGCTACTACAGAGGGGGGACCTACCCTATGATCCAACGCATGCGCTGCTCCTCTGCTCGACTCGGGCGCACATCGCCGGGCTCATCCTTCTGTGGGAGCGCCTCGGCATGCACGAGGATGTCGTGCGCTTCTGGATGGAACGCGCACGTGCCGGCGATGAGCGTGCGAGCGACGAGGTTGTGAAGGCGCTAGCGAAATATGGCGATGAGCGTCCGGGGCTGTACCCGCTTGTCCTCCGCTTCCTGACCAGTGATGCAGCACTGCTAGCGCGCCATACAAATGACCTGCGGCGCATCTTGGAGGAAGTGAGGGAGCGGGGGATCATGCCCCCTGTCACTGTAGTGCAGGTGTTAAGCAGGAACGATGTCACAAGTATCGGGCTTGTGAAGGACTGGCTTATGACCCGTATTGCACAGTCGCGGGATGAGATCGACACTGTAAGCGATGTCGAATCTTGACATACATTCGCGGGTTGATTGTTTCTCAGGATCAGCGACTCATCAATTCGTATCGAGCAGAGACACAGACCAAGCTTCGTCAAATCGAGGAATTATCAGATCCGGACCGCCCACATGTCTTCCATGTCACGCAGTGTGCTGCATGTCAGGGCCAACTCGATCTTCCGAGTGTACATTTCATGTGCAATCACAGCTATCACCAACGGTTCGTCGCCCATTGATTATTGGTAGCTCATGCTAACATACAACATTCGCGGGTTCGTTCCGACTTCTTTAATGCGTGCTACCGTTGTCTTCTTCCAGATGCCTCGGCGACCACGATACTGAGTGTCCGCAATGCGCACGCCAGCACGGTGTGCTGCGGGAGATTCGACGCAACAACGCACGGCTGGCAGATCAGCATGATGTGTTCCTCTCGGAGGTGCGCGAGGGCGGTTTCGGGGCGCTTGCTGCAGGCTTTGGTCGCGGTTTGCTCAACGTGTCAAGGGCAGAGGACATTAGCGCATGAGGCGCACCCACAATTTGTTCTGTTTGTGCATTCTCATCATTTTACATGGAACGGATGTCAGAAATATCGTATGGTTTCGCATTGACATGAGAGGTGCTCAGTGATCTATTGAGTGCTCCGATGTCGGTGCTCTGCTCAACGATACCCATAACCCAATATCTCCGGACAGTGAAAACCGGCCTAATGTAAAGTAGACTACGTTCACTAAGGTCAATCTACGAGCTATGACCAGCCTCGAGGCCAGCTTCAAGCTCGTGAATGTGGAGATCCTGCAACTCCATGTCTTCAAATGCGAGGTGACTATCGGCTGCGAATCGAACGCTCAGTGCTGAGAAGCTGGTTGCCTGCTTATTCAACGATGCTTTTCTGATATTGAGCAGCATCCGGCTGCATAGCACGCTGTGAATTGCCTTCATTGGCCTTGGTTTTGATTAGCTTGTCATTTGTTTGGCACCGAGGGATAACGTACATTTGCATCATAGACGATAACGCAGCCTGTTTCCAGCTGATGAACCTAAGGTCTCAGCAACGATAGAATAACGTACCGGGCCGGCGAGCATCAGGGAGAGATTTATACTGGACATTCCTAGCGAGCAAGATTGATGCAATTTCACTGAGGCAGGGGTGGGATTGTAGTTACCTAGCATGGCGCAGTAAAAGAGCATACCTGCAACACGTGTCACTAAAACGATTCCACCAGTGGCAATAACGTTCGACTCACCATCCCGGTATAGAATATGCGCCAGCGGAGAGAGTTCAGGCAAGTCGCCTGAAAGTGCAACGGATTAGCACATACTGAATGCCGTCAAATTTTGAGCACCAACTTGCTGAGATATACCGCTGGACGAGTGTCAAGACAATAACCACTGATAGGGGGAGATTGGATGATGAATTCAGCGACTTTCCATACAAGAAGGAGATATACCGAGTTCAGCTGCCATGAGAAATAGATACGCCAGCCATGACCTCTGGTCTGAAGTGCTTGCCATGCAGGACTCATATTGCATGATCATAGCGCTAGCAACTGCATATGGCATATTAGAAATCATCAAAAAGTCGAGTTGCGGGAGGCACACATGTTTGCGTCTGTATAGAGAAGTGAAGGAATACAATTCCTCCGACAAAGAAACCCTTGAACAAATGTCAGATCCTCGAATTAACCGACGACGCAATGCACCTACAGAGTACATAACCAGGAGGACAAACAGTATGCGTCTGTCGCAATGCCATATCGCGTACGTCCGTATGCCGAGAAGGGCTGGAGGAACACAACTTGTCAGCACGCCTCAGATGGAAGCCATGAGTATTACTACTAACCTTCAGCCGTAACAAGTCCGATAATATAGAAATCTAACATGAGAAAATGACGCTGAGCCTTTCTGAGATGTCCGAAAACTTATCGAAAACTGACAGACAGCGACATGATATTCCGTGATACAATGCTGCGAGAAATAAGTGCTGGGATCGCCGTCAAACGTGAATGATCTTACCTTTAGATTGCTGGAGAGGCCAGAACTGACTGCAAGGATGATTGCAGTGAATACGAGTCGTAACTGTGAATATCATCTTTTGCCTTACGTTTGGCTGCGAGAGCGACATCCGTGAAGCTTAAGTATCGGTTTACCAGGAAGAGCACCTTCGTGAAACTCCAGCGTGAAGACCAGACCAGCAAGATCTATTCGAGTTAGCAGCGTTGTGCAGCTCTCAGGTACTGGGGAGACCGACCTCGTCTTCCAGAGTCAGACAATATTCGAAGACCTGATAGAGGCTGGTGGCGTTATTTCACGAGTGTATGTGTCATGGGCGAGACATACCGCAACTGTGAGGGCTGCGACTACGACAACATTATGAGGGATATAGTGCTCAGGGCATTAGAGAGAACGCGCACCATTTGCATACTATATGATATAAAGTTAGTTGGTCGCCGCGTATACCACAGCAAAAGACTGACTTTAACAAAATACGCCTTGGAGACGACAGCAAATATTGTGTCCTCGTTGAGATCGATCGTAGACATGGTTCCCGAGTGCTTCAAGGATGAACAGAAGCGAGCTACTTCGCAAAGCTGGCTGAGTTAATCAAGCTGCTGGCGAGATCGAAATAAATAGGAGGGAAGGAGGCTATGTCTGTTTGCATGTCATCCATTTCCCGCCAGTTCCGAAGACAAGCTCGGATGGAGAGGCGAATAGTGAAGGCGACTCATCATATGTTGTACAAATTTTTACTGTCATGACCAGAGCCGATGCTTCTCAAGTTCCTCGCTAATGAAAGACGAGCACAGCTAATGTCATCCTCCGCAGCAGACAAAATGAAGAGGCTGTATACTACCGCAACCAGCATCCTGCATTGACAAGGCACAGATCTCACCAATTACCTTGCAAGTGTGCGCGAATTGCGGGACAATCGCAGTTCAGCTACAGATTGACTCTGCGCTGGTGCGTAGTGCGCACACGTTGTGGTTTTTGAAGTCTACGGTTGGTAAGAACATGGTCTTGGTAGTCCGGATTGGCGTCATGGAAGACCGTAAACACAATGGAAGACGTGTCAAAATGGTTGGCGCGACTGTTGCTTCCACGTGTGTGATAGATAACAGACTACATCATGACAAGGAGACCCCGACGGCAGGCCACATAGATAATCATGAGAAAGCTGTGCAGGTTCCATTCAGGGAGAGATCAATCACTGGCAGGAACTAGGTATGATGTGGCAGCCCACAGCCCTTAATGTCCACCGGACAGATAAACATGGCGGATATAAAGGGTATGTGGTGCAGTGACAGAGGCACATGGCGAATATAAAGAGAATATGGTTCAGTGACAGACCCGAGCACATTGAAACAAATATGAGGTGATCCAAGCTCGGCGACATTACGACTTGAGGCTTGATATTAGTCAGACTCGAGGCTACGAGGCGAGTAAAACGGACGTCTTCGGAGACATGTCGCCGTGCTACATCAATGGAATCATCAGATACGAACCCGACGAGTCGTTTCGGGAAACAATGAGACTTGCCATCTTCTTCGACACGGCTTCCACGCGTGGCATCCATTTCATTGTGCAAGGTTGACCTCTGCGGGCATCGACTCCCCCACGACGCCTGCGACGACATTCTCCGCCGCAAGCACCGCCATAGCCTGCCTCGTCTCCATCGTCGCAGTCCCCACATGCGGAAGGACGATGCACCTCGGCTCCCGAACGAGCGGATGGTCCGCCGGGACCGCAGGCTCGCCCTCCAGTACGTCCAGCCCCGCGCCCCAGATCCAGCGCTCCCGCAGCGCGTGCGCGAGCGCCACGCTGTCAACAAGCGTGCCGCGCGCCGCGTTGACGAGCACGGCGGTGCGCTTCATGCGCCGCAGGAACGCCGCGTCGACGATGTGGTGCGTCGCGCGCCCGCCCGGCGCGAGCACGAAGAGCACGTCGCTCCGCGCCGCGAGCTCCGGGAGCGCCACGCGCCGCACGGACGGGGCACCGAGCGCGCGCGCGAGTGCGGCGTCCGCGGCGGTGTCCGCGGGCGTGCGCGGGTTCCCCGCGTAAAGGCACTCGGTGAGCCCGAAGGGCACGAGCCGCCGGACGGTGGCTTGCGCGATGCGCCCGAGCCCGATGAAGCCCGCGATGAGCGACGGGCGGGCGGAGGACGTGCTGAGCTGCGGGCCGCAGAGCAGGAACGGGGACCAGGGGCGGGCGGGCCAGTCGCCACTCCGCACGGCGGCGGCGGCCTCTCCGGCGCTGCGGCTGGCCATGAGCGCGAGCATGAGCGCGATGTCGGCGACCGCTTCCGTGAGAACGTCTGGGGTGTGGCCCAGCCTTATCTTGCGCCGGCGCATCTCCGCCAGCGGGAGATGCTCGTACCCCGCGGAGTATGTGGAAAGCACCTTGAGGCTGGGGCCGGCTGCGTCGAGGAGCTCCGCGTCGACGGTCTCGGTGCGCGTGCAGAGGATGCCGACGGCGCCCCTCACGTTCTCCAGAAGCCATGTCCTGTCGCAGATGGAGTCCTTCGGCCATACGACGACATCGATGTCTTCGTGGTTGCCCAGTATAGCCAGTGATTCCGGCCCGAGATTGCGCGTGACCACCACCTTAGGATGCGTGCTCGGGCGTCCCCGGGGGGCCATGTTATGATGAGGTGAAGTAAAGGTGAGATGCAGAATGTTGCTCAAAATAGCTGTGCTAGGCAACTGGGAGTAGATCAAAGTACAATCTCTACAAAGCCAGCGTAGACGGATCAGTCTAGGTGAGTCAGGCGCTTGTCGTGAGCGCCTAATATGCTCAAGCTTCCCGCAAACCTTCTAGGCTCGACTCCGGTCTTGACCGACGTGCCACTTTTTTGAGGGGAAGAGGGAAGTGTGTGCTATATAACTTGGCTGTACTGTAGATAGTGAAGCGTCTGGATCCAGACTACAACCCTTCAGGCTTTTGTTGGACTATAGGCTGGTCTTGGAAAGTTTCAGCTCAGCGGACTTTACAGCACCTTTCATACTGATAGACCTACCCCATCACATGCCACACAGGTGAACTCTCTTCCTGAGATGGACCCACTGGTCTTCGCTTCAACGTCCACGGTCATGGTGTAGCGGCGTTCCACACCTTGCGAGTCTGAGATTGACCCCAGATAATGTATACCTAAGTAGATTGTGTAATGCAGTTGTCCTGCACCTTCTGATTAATTCTATTTCTGTGTGGATAACTTCAGGGAAAACGAGAGAAAAACTCCTCGCAAGCCAAACTTGGAACAAGTAAGCAGCAGATACTTGATGGCACATAGTGCTCGAGGTGAACCGTAGACCGGCTGTGAGCCGATGCGAAGCTAGACGATTGTACGGCTGAAGAGGTCCACACGAGTCCAGTAGCAGCTGAATAACGGAGGCTAACTTAGGGGCGAAGAGAGACCGCAGATGATATGGAGGGCAACAGTCGACGGTTCACATCTTGGCAGACGCGGTCGTTGGAAAAGGACAGAACGGAAGATGCAGGAAACCCAGAATACCGTGTGGAACGATGTGCCAAGCAACGGGATACCGATGAATCAGGGTTAGCATGTAGAGGTTCGTCGTAGCAGGATGTGATGTATGGGTGCATCAACGCGATCGAAGACATGCTTCGGACTGATCATGATTACCGGAATCGCGTACGATGAGTATGTGCGAAATGACAGCGTTGGTCTCTGTGTGTGCGATGAAAGTGGGAGTCAGCTCTGTGAGCTGGAAAGGTTGTCAGCGTCCCTGAGGCAGAAATAAGATACATGAACACACACCGGGCGTGATCGAGGCACCAGCCCCGGCGCCTGGAACCGGAGGCAAAGACAGGTTCCGATTATATGGCTCGGCTTCACTCGGCCCTAGCGGCAATGCGGACGACGAGATACGATGGTATCGCATGTCGTCGTCTTCTTTCAACAAGGCCGTGCCCGCATGCACGTCAATGTCATTTGATATACATAGGCAGTTAGACAGCAGCGCCACAGCAGTATCCTGAGTAGAGAACACAATGTCATAGTTGTTTCGAAAACCATCAGATTTGCCTTCCTCTGCCTGACGCGACTTCCGCCCACGAGATCCGTTTCGCCTTGCAAGATCGACTTCAGCAGGTATCGGCTGTCACATTCTCGGCCGGTAGCACCGCCGTCGGTGTGACAATGTTGCTTACAAGCTATAGAGGCGACATGCGACGTACGGAGGTACATCGACGCAAGTGACGCGATCGAAGGCTAACTTCGGACAGATCGTGATTACCGGGATCGCGTGCGATAAGTATGTGCGAAATGACACCATCGGGTTGTGTGTGTGCGATGAAAGTGGAAGACACTTCTGTCAGCTGAGCTGAAAAGGTCATCAGCATCTCTGACGTAAAAACAAGATACATGGATGCACACCGGGCAGGACTGAGGCACCAGCCGACACGACAAGATAAGATCCTATCATAAAGTCGTCATTGAACAAGACCGTGCCCGCACGCGTCATGAGAAGTATCAGGGGCGTGTTGCGGCTGGTCATGAGCGCGACGTGTGGCTCAGCTTGATCTTGCGCCAGCTCATCTCCAGCGGGAGATGCTCGTACCCCGTGGAGTATGTGGAAAACACATGGAGGCTGGCGCCGGCTGCGTCGAGAAACACTCCGTCTAGTCTCACTACGCGTACATAGAATGTTGGCGGCGGCGTGGCATTTTCCAGGAGCCACGTCCTGCGGCAGATAGATGGTGTCTTTCGGCCATACAATGGCGTTGATATCTTCGCAGTTGCCCAGCGTAGTCATCGACTCTGGCCAGAGATCTCAGATTGCACCTCAGGAAGCATGCTCGCGGGCCTCCGGGAGGTCATGCTATGGCGAGACGAAATGTCGATTGGGATACTGAACATAAGAGTTCCGCGCCAGGCAACTGGGAGTGATTAAAGGCGCATATCTTCGAAATCAGCGCACCTGTCATGGGATGGGCGCCTGTTCTGCAGCTCGAGCTTCCTCGCAAACGACTCAGCCACTTACCCGGTGCAAGGAAGATTTGAGCGAGAGTCGAGATCAACCGGGTAGACGAATCCTCTTTCTTGATCATAGGAGCGCCGACTCCTGCACATCTTTGCGAATATCTTCAGCGAAGACATGGCAGAATCCTCCTGCGAGCCCGGGCTTGGAACAAGCGAACGCAATGTTTCAAACAGTGGCACATGTGCCAGACGATGGTACGATTGTAGAGGCCGACACGAGTCTAGCAGTAGTTGAACAACACATGCTAGCTTGAGGGGGAAGAAAGACTGCAGATGAAATGGAAGGCGACAGTTACTGCGATGTCGACGGTCCATATGACGGTCCATATGACGGTCCATATGTCGGCAGATGGGGCCATTGAAGGACAGAGAACAGAAGAGACAGAGAACTCAGAGCATCGTGGGGATCGATGCGCCAAATAGTGGGATACCGATGAATCAGTTGACATGCAGAGATCGAGGTCGATATTGCGCACGCTAGGCTCTGTGATTGATTCCGAGGTCTGCTAGCCCAAGAGCATGCTCGCCACGCCCATGGACTGTGATATGACACTCGCCTCTTGAATACCGCTCAATTGCGCGCTACCGTACGTACGCTTTACCTGGTTAGCGTAGGATTATCATGGCAGGATATGACGTATGTGTGCATCGATGCGATCGAAGGCATGCTTCGGACTGATCATGATTACCGGAATCGCGCACGATGAGTATGTGCGAATGTGATGAAAGTGGGAGACATTTCTGTGAGCTGGAAAGATCGTCAGCGTCCCTGAGGCAGAAATAAGATACATGAACACACACCGGGCAGGGTCGAGGCACCATCCGGCACCTGGAGCCAGAGGTAAAGACGAATTCCGACTGTGGAGCTCGGCTTCATTCGGTGCTAGCGGCAATACGGACGACGAGATACGATGGTATCGCATGTCGTCGTCTTCTTTCAACGGCCGGGCCCGTATGCGTCGCGAAGAGCATCAGGGGCATCTCCGTGTGTGCAAAGCGCATACACGGCTGGAAGGGCCTGGGCACACGAAGACGTGTGCAAGACGAGCAGGACGTGGGTGCATAGCTAATTGGGCGTTTGTGCTGGCATAATGCTTCGATGAGCAGATGTCCGGCGGCCCGTCGATCTGCGAACCCGGGGCGTCGCGGGGATTGTTCGCAGTCGCGCCCTGGGCTGCTCTGGGTGGCCTAGACCCGCCAGCGCTGCAGGTTTGCGACCGCAGTGGCGTGATATTGTTCCATGGTTTCCGCTTGTCCGCGGATGCAAACGGATGCAGAGAGGACAGCGCGATCGTGTATTGTCTCGAGAGCGGGGGCGTACAGCGCAGTGCTACAGAGAGCCGAGACACCGACAACTGGGCGATCTGGCGCGGGGGGTGCCTGGGAGATTGACTGGGAAGACAGGAGGGCCAGAACGCGGTCCTTCGGGAGGCGGCGGGGTCCAGGCCTGCTGGGTCGGACAGACCATATCAAGCACTCAACGCCTGGAGCCATCTCGCGAGGGCCTGGGCCCGGGTAGGCCTGTGCTGAGCGGTTTGCGTTGGTTTGCCTCCGCGCTGGAGCGAGCGGTGGGGCAGGGACTGCTCCTCTTTGCCGTGCTCGCTCGTGCCCGCACCGACGACCGGGCGGAGCGGATGGCCGGGACGGCGAATTTGTAGTGGCTGCCACCAAGCTGGCAGCGCTGCGAACAAGGGGCCCCGGGGCGATTACGGCACACGAGGGAGGATGCGGATGGGAATAAGGTTCATAGACGCTGCCCGATTTGGGCAGGCGGAGACGGATATTAGGACATCGCTCGTCGCTCGGGCCTCTTCCGCCGTCGTCGCCGCCCACATCCCCCTCCAGCTCGAGACTGTCCCCCGCCCAGACCATGGACCAGCCCGGCCAGTATTCTGGCCTCAGCCAGCGCCAGCTCTTCACCTCCCCGCAGCTCCCCCCGCCCTCCCAGCTGCACCTCAACGCCTTCCCCCGCACAAATACCCTCCCGCCCATCTCCCACATCCCCTCCCATGCGCGCTACCCCCCGCCCACCTACACCCACCCCTCGCTATCCACAACCGCGACACAGCTTCCCCCGCCGTTATCGGCCGGCTCCACCCTTCCCTGGTCCCACCGCACCAGCAACTCCCGCGGCGAGATTTCTCCCGGCCTATCGCTCTCCGATTCCAGATCGAAGCGCATGGACCGCGACGATCCACCGCCCAGACCACCGCCTGCCTCACAGGAACAAGGCCCCGTCAAACACGAGGGCGAGGATGGCATGCCATCCACCAGCGACTTTGTCAAGAAGCTATACAAGTGAGCAGCCGTTTGTGCTTCTACTGTGGCTGCAATTCTGCACGCCGTCACTTGCGATCGCCAGGCGCGGTGGAAAGTGTCGGTGGAACCTTTACGTGCAATCGCTGGATGTTGTCAGCGCTTCAGGTGCCAAGAGGGGTGAGCGGAATCGGACGGAGTTGCTATTAGGGCCTGAGACGACCTATGGCGGGCACGCGCGAGCCTGATTTTTTGCTCTCGCGGGTAGTGTAGCACTACAGTATGTGATTATCGCGCTCCAGACTCTGCGTACTTTCGCGATCTTTGGCAGTCGCCGTTCTGCCGTTCCGCCCGTGGAATTGGCAGTATGGGCGAGCTCTGCTCCTTGCACTACGTTCGCGACGCACTATGCTTGGGCTACCAGCGGAGTAGTCCATTTTGCCAACAGTACCTTTCATTCTTCTCGTTTTTGGACACCGATCTGACGCCTTCGCTTCTTTGCGCAGGATGCTTGAAGATGCCTCCTTTTCACATGTTGTCTCGTGGGGACCTCAGGGCGATTGCTTCGTTGTGAAGGATATGAACGAATTCACAAAGAGCATCCTACCCCGGATGTTCAAGCACTCGAATTTCGCTAGCTTCGTCCGGCAACTAAACAAATATGATTTCCACAAAGTACGCGCGCATATATTCAGAGTGTCCGTTCGGCATGCTGATTGCGTCGAATCTAGGTGAAGAACACTGACGATAACCAGTTCGGAGAACACGTGCGTGGCCCTCTCGAAGCGTCACATTGACGACTGAGTCTCCTTGCGCAGAGCTGGACATTCCGACACCCTGACTTCCGTGCAGATCGGCGGGACCAGCTTGAGAATATCAAGCGAAAAGTCCCTGCGGCGCGGAAATCCAGCGCTGCTCGTGGCGCCAACTCACCAAGTCCGACGTCGGGCTCGACCGTTGAAGCGCTACAGGCGCAGATTGATCGAATGGCTCGAGACCAGGAAGAAATGGCCGCTCACATCCGGAATCTGGAAAGCAACTATCAGAATGTCCTAGGAGAGATGGTTAATTTCCAAAGGAACATGGCGCAGCAGGACGGGTTGATGCAGAACTTGATACAGTACTTCTTGCAGCTTGAGAATGGTGGGACTGTCTCCTCGTAGTCATTACACACAACTAATGGCACCCGTGCTTTTTCCTTCTTTGGTCCATTCCTGGTCGCGTCGCACGACCACGTCCGCGTCGGTCTAGGCAAAGTGAAGGCGGAAGAGCTATCAAATTCTGGCCAGGCTGGCTTCGCTCCCGACTCCAACCCGTTCCTCCCCGTTCAAGAGGCACAGCGCATGGTGGGCGCTTATCAAGAGAACGAAGTCGCAAGGGCCTCGCTCGCGCAGATGAACGAGATTTCGCGTCGTGCCGAGGTCGCCGGAATGTCCTTCGCCCCTCCTGTGGCGAGTAATAGCGCCGGCCCAAGTTCTGCCCCTGTACGCCCACCCTCAAGCGCCTCCAGGATCATGGCGGCCGCGGCTGGACTCCTCCCAAATGGCACAGAGCTACCTGTGCGCCCCGTCAGTCGTCAGGATGCTCTCGCACGCATTGAGGAGCTCGCACGTGCACGACCCGCTTCTGCACAGGGCGGGCCTCAGCCCGCCGGCAGCGCGCCACAGGTACCGCAGGGCGCACCCGCGGACAGCGGGGGCTTCGACGCGGACGGGTTCCTCATACCGGGCGGGAACCCCGACCAGTACGGCGTGCCCATGAATAACAGCAGCCTCAGCCATGAGGGCCTGCAGGTGTTCACCGTCGGGCACCTCATGCCGCGCTCGGGGCTCGACGACGAGAACGGTAACTGGACGTTCGATGCGGGTGCGCTCAATGCGGTCGTCATGCCCACACCCCAGGGGATGGGCGGCGACCCGGAGGAGCCGGGGGAGAGTGCCCAGCAGCCGTTCCCCATCTCCGCGGACCCCGCCGCGCCGTACGCAGGCGAGGCGCAGGCGGGCCCGAGCAGCGCACCCGCACGCCCTGCGAGCGCGCAGACGCTGCGGGTGAGGCGCTCGACGTACGTCCCCGGGTGGGCTGTCCCACCGCGCGTGCTGCTCGTCGACGACGACGCGGTGAGCAGGAAACTTTCGAGCAAGTTCCTGCAGGTGTTCGGGTGCACGATCGACGTCGCCGTTGACGGTATCGGCGCGGTGAATAAGATGAACCTCGAGAAGTACGATCTGGTGCTCATGGTGCGTTGCTCGCCGCTGCGTGGGTGGGGCGCGGCTGATGGTTGCGCAGGACATTGTGATGCCGAAGCTGGACGGCGTGTCCGCGACGTCGCTCATCCGCCAGTTCGACCACATGACGCCGATCATCTCGATGACCAGCAACTCGAAGCCAAACGAGATTATCAAATACTACTCGTCGGGCATGAACGACATTCTCCCGAAGCCGTTTACCAAGGACGGCCTTCTTGACATGCTCGAGGTGCGTCTCGCCCGCCCAATTTCACCGCTTATGTCCGAACTGACGCTTCCCTCCCCACGCAGAAACACCTCATGCACCTGAAGGTCATCCAGACCATGTCCAAGGTCCCGCGCTCCCTGGGGATTCCGCCGCTCTCGGACGCGTCCTTCGACCGCGCGCTGGCCGTGCAGGCGCAAAACGCGCAGGCCGCGCACGCGGGCGTGGGGCTCGGCTTCTCGCTCGGCGAGGACGATGGGAAGATCAACCCGCTCGCGGGCATGGGCCTCACGGACGAGCAGTACGCGCTCATCCTCCAGAACCTCGTCAACGGCGAGAACTTTGCGGGGATCGGCGCGCTCGACGGCGCCGGGATGGACAAGCGCCCCCTCGAGGACGCGAGCGACGGGCGCGACAACAAGCGGGGCCGGTTCGAGATCATAGAGTGAGCCCGGCTGGCTGGCGCAGGACAAGGAGCCAGGAAGATGAAATAGGAACAGTGTAGCCGGCCCGACCCCTCGCACGGCGCAGAACAGACACGGAAAAGGGAAGGACGCGCGTTGTATGAACTATCTTTATGCCCAGGACCCCCAAGCCATACCTCAGCATTCCAGCGCCACCCCCGGCGGTCGCTCTCATATCCATCCCATGCATGCATGCTTGATTTGTCTGCCGCGCATCATCCTCTGTACAGTAGTGTATATGGTAGTACAGCAATGCAAGCAGGCCTACGCCTATACCCGCATGTCCCCCAGGTGTGGTCCCCAAAGTCCGCGGAGAGCGAGAAGCATCTGGACTCTGGATGAGGGCTGCGTGGCTATGCGGCCCAGGCCTTGCGCTGATAGTCGAGCAGCATGGGCAGGAAGTCCCACAGGCCGAAGTCGGGCCAGTACGTCGGTGAGAACTGCAGCTGCGTGTTCTCACAGCACTGCCGGCGCGTGTGTGGGTGAGGGCCTGGTGCGGGCGGTGTGAGCGGAGGCGAGACGCACCTGCCAGAGGAGGAAGTCGCTGAGGCGCTTCACGCCGCTCGTGCGGATGAGGACGTCGAGCGGCGGGCTGCCCCCGAGCGTGGTCATCAGCTGGGAGTCGATGTCGTCGACTGTGATGTCACTGGCGGGGGTTAGGGCGGGATGGGAAGGGGGGTGAGGGAGACGTACCGGTATTCGCCTGCGGCGAGGCCGTTGCGGATGGCGGATTGCACGGCGGTGGTCATCTCGTCGCTTGAGGCGTAGGGCATGCAGAGGTTCAGGATAGCTCTGTGTACTTGAGTCAGTATCGTTTGTGAGGGAACCCGATGCGAAGACTCCGACTGACTTGTCGTTGTGCCGCGAGATGGCTTCCGCCTTGTGCGCTGCTGCCCGCACCCGCTCGGGGAACAGCGCGGTGTTGCCGACGACATTCAGCCGCACGCCGTACTGCTCTAGTAAGTCGCTGGGTAACAGTGAATTTCATGCACGAGATTCGTAGGATTTAGTACCCACCCATGCTCGCAGATCTCGAGCAACTTCTCTTCGATCAAGTCCATCAACGCCTCTACTTCCTCCGGCGACCGCTTGAAGTTGTCAATCGCAAAGCCATACGTCGACACGCACTTCACATTCAGGCGGAAACATATCGCAAGGACCTGTGCCCCCACCGTCAGCCACCGCCGTGTCCGCACGCGCGCCGCGCACGCACCCGCTTCAGCGCGAGGAACCCGTCCGAGTGTCCATGCTTCACGAGCTTGTTCTTCGAGCGCGCGTACCGCCGGTTGCCATCCATCACGAACCCGACGTGCCGGGGCACCGGGCCCGCCGCGATGACCGCGAGGAGCACGTCCTGGAGCTTGCTCGAGGCCTGCTCGCCGAGCCAGGACCAGCAGCGCGAGATGAGCTGGAGTACCATGCCGTGGGAATGAGTTGCTCGATCGAGGTCCGCGGCCACAAGTTCGCGCTGAGCAAGCGGTGGCGCGCGCGACGTATCCTGTCGCGCAATTGACCACGTCTGTCCATCTGTCACTATTCTCCACGCCTTCCATTTACTACATATTTTGATTATTTTGTGCTCGCTAGAATGGGGAAGAGAAGACCCGTCGACGAGCCGTATTCGAATTGGACACCCACTGCGCCTCCGCCGGAGCTGTACTATGGTTCTTCATACGCGTCTACTTCTGGCTCAGCGTCGAACCCGATTATTCTCGACTCACCACCGAAAGCGCCGCCCGCGAAGCGAGCGCGCAAGAAGAAGGACCCCGACACGCCGCAGTCGGAGAAGCGCGGAGCTATAACCAGGAAGAAATGCCCGAAGAATATCCTGGAGCGTCTGGATAGGGTCATCTCGCAAAGGTGCGGCGCGTCCCGATGTGTCCCTTTACATGTAATTCTGACGGGACATCTGCTAGATTCTTTCTGGTGGATAGGCGGAGGGAGGGTCATGCGCTGAGGGAAGAGTTCAGTGTCCTCGGCTCGACTGGCAATGTCAGCAATTCGAGCGGAGTGTTCGGTCTGATCGTGCTTATGTGGGCCTATACAGGTCTACACTGTCGTTGTCGACAAGAAACCTTCATGTAATTGTAGGAAACCGAGCAGCTTCACTGTATGGTCGCTAACACTCTCGTAGGTCCGGATGCACTGAAGGGGAATCATTGCAAACATATTGTGCGTTCTTGCGCCTCTCTTGCATGTGATCAACGGAGCTGACCCTCCTAATAGCTCTTCATCTTCCTCAAAGGTCTGCGCGCATGTGGCTGAAATATTGCGAAACAGACGATCGCTAACATTACTTCACGATCTGACAGTCCTTCAGGTCACGCAAGAATCCGGATATTGGTATCAAAAGTGCGTCCTAGCAACAGTAAGCGTTGCTCCGGATGCTGACTATTATTAGAGCGCTCCTCACTTCCGAACTTGAGGACATATTTGCCAATGCTCCTCCCGCGCCCAACTCGATCCTCAACACCCGTGTGCGGGAGGCCTATGCTCGTGCGACAGGGAAGCCGGTTGCGTCGAGCTCGGCGACGGACGTTACCCAGAAGAAGCGAATACCCGGTGCTGAGGACGACTGTCCTATCTGCTACGAAAATCTGCACGGCGCGAAGGAGAGTGAGTTGACGTTCTGCCAGGAGTGCGGGAATGCAGTGCACAAGGAATGTTTCCAGCAGTGTGAGTTTGGCGCTGGGATGATAGGTGAACTAGACTCACATGGATACTGTGATAGGGGCGAGAAAAAGCGCAGCAAATCTCACTTGCGTCTTCTGCCGTGCCAAATGGGTTGTTGCACCCGCAATCGGGAACGGCGGATCCAGCGGAGCGGTCCGCTCGTCGGAAGGTTATGTGAATCTTGCAGGCGTAGCGGGTCTTAGCCCCGTACGCGATACCAGCTCCTGTGAGTCTGTGAGATCTCGCGAGTTTTATGTTGATACTCACTCAATCTTGCAGACTACCACGGGCCTAGAAGAGGCCAGCGCCATTACGGATACCAGGACTATTTCTAGGCTATCCAATGTCCTTACATATATCGCACATTTTAGTCATTGATGTACTACAATCTCGTTTTAGTCAACGCGAGATATATTGGTTCGCTTGCAGCTATCGCGAGCTGCTGCGAGGGTGAATTGCAGGAACTTCAGCGACGACAAGCGTGTGGGACCATGAGGTGAAACGACGCTACCGTGATAGAGATATCAACTTTCTGCATCTTTTGACCGCCGGTAATGTCGATCTGCAGTGGTCGGCAAGACGAGAAAACGAGCCTAGACTCGTTCCCTGGTCTTCACCATCGACCGGTGCAACAGTTGCACCAACCACGATAGCCGTATAAGGAAGTTTAACTGCTGGTTGCCGAAAATACCCGAGGCCGACAGCCCGACCTTTGCTTACATAAGGCAGCGCGCCTGCTTAGCGCCTGTTCGGATGGTCGTCGGTCGTCGGACACTCGACCTCTCCATCCTCCTCCCGCCGACACGCTCAGGGTCGGTCCTCTGGCTAAGCTCTGGCTAAGCTCGCGCGACCGCCATGCCCATAGCAGATGTAACCTATTCGTCACTGCTGATGCTGGTTCACTTAGGCGATGCTCCAAGCTCCAGCTGAAGATCCACACCTAGTTTGCTGCCGTTACCAGGAGTTTCTGTAAACTTCCGCTCAGCTTCGTGACAATTTCTGCTTGCTTTCGGGTCACCCGCGGGAAACTACGGAGCAGATCACCCGTATGTCGTAGTCGGGCCGCCGAAAATTGTGCGACTTCCCTTTTGTGGCTGGTCTGCAAGAAGCCCGTCGCTGTCCGAGCGCCTTCGGTCTTGCCCATTTTGGTGTAAAGCAGCCAATGGCGTTCCAAAGCACCAATTGGTTGTCCGAGTATCTTGGCAATTTCGGTTTTGTTGACAATACTCGCGCACATCGTCGCCTACAATCTCCGTCGATCTGACCTGTGGTCTCCGCCTCTGCCCGCCCGCTTGATATATAAGTTGTGCCAGAGCTGGTATGTTTCGCACCACTTTACATCATCACCGCGACCGCGGTCCTCCCTCCTTCCTCTCTATCTTCCCCTCTCCTCCGCCATTATGACTGCCGCTCACAGCGAAACCACAACAGTCGTTTCACCCGACGAAGATGCCGCCTCTCCTAGACATGACTCGAATCAGCCATTGCACCCTCTAGAAAAGTCTCTATCTAACACTCATGATGACCGCCGTCCCGATATATCCTTCCCTTATGAGACCACTGATATTGACCGCGGTGGCCTTACCAACGAGTATCGCGCGGTCACCGAGGCTGGTTATGAACATGCCGATACCGCTCTGCGGCCGATCCCTTCTCGCGTGCAGCAAACTCCCCAAGCACTCCGGGACCCAGAGAAAGCTCAGACGATCAAGGACGTAAAGTTCGTAACATGGAAGCCGAACGATCCCGAGGATCCACGAAACTGGTCCAATCTATATCGATGGTGTAAGTCAAAGTACGGCTGTTTTGTCTATAAGACGTGATTGTTCATTCACCATTTCAGATATCACGGCTGTTTGCGCCATCTCCGTCGTCTCCGTTGCCTTCGCATCAGCCGTCGTAACCGGTGACTTTGAAGATATCCAGGCGGAGTTCCACGTTGGAGAGGTGGTGGTCGCGTTGAGTGTTTCGCTCATGGTTGCTGGTTTTGGTATCGGACCTCTTGCTTGGTCCCCTCTCGTGAGTACTTCTTCTCTTCTGTGCAGGATTCGGTGATGACAGCTCAGTAGAGTGAGCTCTTTGGTAGACGGCTGCTGTGGATCATCCCGACTGTTATCTACGTTAGTAAGTATTGTATTCCACCCGACGATGACGTCGACGATGCTGATATAGCTCTCAGTCTTCAATATTCCTTGCGCAGTAGCGCAGAACATTCAGACTCTCTTAATCTGCCGCTTCTTTTGCGGTATCTTCGCCTCGGCACCGCTTACGTTAGCTGGTGGTACCATCTCCGACATTTGGGACAACAACGAACGTGGTTTTGCTATTGCTTTGTTCGCTGCTGCTCCGTACGGTGGACCAGTTCTCGGCCCAATAGTCGGTGGGTTCGTCGGGGAGACAGTTGGCTGGCGCTGGATCATCTGGGTGGGTTTCTTTTCTCTATTGAATGACAAGAGTATAAATTGAGTATACGATGCGCTAGGTTAACATGATCTTCGCTGGCGTTGTTGCAATCTTCTGCGCGACTATTCCCGAGACATATGCTCCGGTCTTGCTACGCAAGCGTGCCGCGAAGCTCCGCGCGGAGACTGGAGATCAGTCGTACACTACCGAGCAAGAGATGTTCAAGCTGTCGTTGGCGCAAGTCGTCACTGAGACGCTTATCCGTCCGTTCCGTACGTTGTTCAAATCAGTACATCCCTGAGCTCATTGCTAACTGCGACTATGCAGAGATGCTTGTAACCGAGCCCATTTTGCTCTTGATGTCGTTATACATCGCCCTTATCTACGGCTTGCTCGTGCGTGTTCTACGCTCATCATTTTCCCGTTTGAGTCTCACGTTATCCCTGCAGTATGCATTCTTCTTCAGTTTCCCCGTCGTCTTCGGAGAGGGTTATCACTTTGACGACGGTATCACCGGCTTGACCTTCTGCTCTGTCCTCATCGGCGTCGCGCTAGCCTTATGCGTCACTCCCCGCATAGAGGCGAACTATCGCAAGCGTGCAGAGGCGAAGGGCGGACTTGCCGACCCTGAGGACCGTCTTATCGGTATGATGATCGGTTGCTGGTTCGTCCCCATCTGTAAGTGTCCTGGTGTCCCGGGTGATATTCCGTTCGCTGACCTTTTCTTGTAGCGCTATTCATCTTCGGTTGGACAAGTCCGCCCGCTGTTATGCCAGGGGGCGGAAATTGGGTCGGCCCTTGCAGCTCTGGAATTCCATTCGGCTTCGGAAGTGAGTTGCCCTCATCCGTGCACCTATCTATGTACCGATGCTTACGATAACATACAGTGGTCGTCATTTACTTCTCCGCCAATGCTTACCTCATTGACGCGTTCCCCGGATATGTCGCCTCTGCGCTAGCAGCGAAGACTGTCATCCGATCCGGCTCAGGAGCAGCCATGCCCCTGTTCATCACCGCCATGTACCACAACCTTGGAAATGGCTGGGCGGCTTCGACATGGGCATTCATATCATTAGCCATGGTGAGTCTCAAATAAGGACATGTTTGCATGTGCGTCACACTCATTACTCCCGTCTTCCAGATTCCTATTCCCTTCCTTTTTTACCGTTATGGCAAATCTATTCGTGCCAAGTCAAAACGCGCTGCTGCCTAATCAATCGTTTTTGGTCTATTATTGTTGTCGTCTCTCCACTCGTTCATGATTTCTCGCATTTGCTCTAGATATCCTTGCATTTATTCTCGGTAGAGGTTACGCTGAACACTGTAATTTATCTCAATGTTCTTATGTAGTTAGACCTCACAGTGACATATAAATATGCGTGCTTCGTCTCATACCATATCGCCAACGTAGCGCAGACGGACGGAAGTTGACTCACATTGTGCTGCCTGTGAGTCCCGACGTTGAACAGAATGTACTATGTACTTGGGCGCTTTCATTTGAGAACTCGCTTCGGCGCTAGTTCCGATTTCCCTGACTTGACCCTCGACCATCTTCATGCAGCTATGCCAGCACATGTGTAGTTATTATATTCACAGTCAGGCAGAGTCAAGGTATCGATTACTATGGCCATTGGGATCTGTGTGCCTGTCGGATGCTCACTAGGACCCGTGTTGACGACGTAATGGAATCGGCAGCTTGCTCGGCGGAATGCTGCGGGCTGCACAGGACACATACAACTACTCTTGCGCAGTGTAATTCTTGCGCACGTTACTCTAACTCAGCAATAAACATATGCGGAATCATTGATGCATCTGTTCGAAAGCGCTGCGCACTGGTCATGGGAATGTAATCGGCCAAATTTGACTCTTGCATCTCTATCAGTGTACGCGGCCTGGGCCCTCGAACTCCTCGCATCTCGAACAGACCCAAATGTGGAACGCACTTCATGATGCAAGACCTAATGCATGCTGCATGCAGAGTATATACAGAACTGGTATTCCGGGTGAACGTGAGGGTGGGGTACGCAGTTACGAGTGACGGAATGACGGGGCCTACTGCGCCCATCGACAATGAGGTAGGCCTTCTCATCCTTCTATGGCTTCTATCCGATTCAGGGAGCATTCACTGCATCTGAACCTTATACATGCGGGCCTTATCTCGTCTATGTGCATCGTCCGATACCTCACAGACGACCGTCCTCATCTCCCCCTTCGCATCGTCGCTCCCAGAACTACACCTCTTTGTTGTCTTAGATGGACGTCGGACCCATCGAGATACAAATCCGCTCTTGCGATGTGCTGCTTCGCGGCTTGTCGAGTCACGAGCACAAAAAACGTGAGTCTTCTGATATGTACGTTCAGACTCAGCCTCAGATACGCTTCCGGATTCTTTGAGTTCACCTAGTACGATGTTGTAACTAATTCCTCTTCCTGCAGAGTACAAGATGCCTAGCAGCGCTACAAGTTTCATAGTTTGTACTCGAGTTCGCTCGAAGTCAGATCGGAACCGGCATCCATCTATTCCACTTTCGACGACACTACAATTCGGTAGCCTGCCGCGTTTTGACACGAAAGTACCGGAGAAACAAGACGAAAGAAGGATCGCGGCGGTGGGGGCTGACACGGTCGCCGTTTCTATTATTCAATTTAGTGGGAAATTCCAAAGCGGGCTTTCCACTGTGGGTTGGGAGATGCGGCTTCCCAGGGCCCAGATCGAATTCTCTAAGGACAGACGTCGGATCAAGTTTCGATCTGAAACGTCTATCGGGACCTGGATCACGACTGTTAAGGTCCGCGGCATACATTGGCCATCATCCAATGAGTCCAGTACTCATGCACTATTTCTCGTCGCCGATCCATCGTATACCTCGAGCTTCAGACCTACCCCCACTGTCCAGAAGCCTCTAAGCGCGAAGCGCATGCGCACAACCGCCACGCTGTCACTTGAACATCCTCCCGTACCTGAAGTGCCGACTAAGGAGCGTCGTAACGAGGCCGTCAAATCCACGCTCCGTTCGCACCCGCACTTGTTCAGAATCGTTACCCCAATCAAGGTAGCCCCCTTTATGCAACACCTCCGTCGCCACCCCAACCAAGCATTTGTTCATTCTGTCTGTCGCGCTCTTCAGCGTGGCTTCTGGCCGTGGGCCGACACGCGAGGCGGCGATTACCCAGACAAATGGGATGAAACGAAAGGTAGACGGGGGCCGCGGGTCCCCGCACACGCCCAATTCTTGCGAGATCAGCGAGACGAGGAGATCAAGCTGGGGCGCTTTTCCGAGACCTTTGGTGCAAAGCTCTTACCTGGCATGTACGCGATGCCCATACACGTCAAGCCAAAGCCGGAGACGGGAAAGTACCGTATGATCACCAACCATAGCGCTGGCGATTATGCCCTGAACAACATGGTAGAGGAGGATAAGATCAAGGACATGACCGCTCTCGATGACATTCTCGCTCTATTTCAAGCGCTGCGGGAGTTCAAACGGAAGTATCCGAAGGTCCGCCTCGTCCTATGGAAATCAGATGTCTCGCAGGCATACAGGCGGCTTCCGATGGCTCCCGAGTGGCAGATGAAACAAGTCGTCAAGATTGACTCGCAATTCCATGTCGATCGCTGTACGTGCTTTGGTAACAAGGCTTCGATGGCCGTCTGGCAGTCCTTCATGTGCCTCGTAACATGGATCGCAGTCAATGTCAAGGGTATCGACCATTTCAATTACGTCGATGATGTCTTCGGCTTCGAGGAGGAAGGAAAGGTTGTCCGATACGAGCCGTATGGTGCCACCTTTCCTAAAAAGCAAGTCCGTCTCCTTCGGCTCTGGGACGAGCTCGGCGTGCCTCACGAGCGTAAAAAGCAGCTCTATGGCCGCCGCCTAACCATCCTCGGCATCCAGATTGATCCGAACGCGATGATCGCAACGTTGACCCCGGAGGGCCAGGATCGACTGGAGAGCGGGATATCTGAATTTTGCGATCCAGAATTCAGGCACACTGGACGAACGCTGCTCGAGTGCCAGCAGTTGATCGGCTACATCAATTGGGCTTTCCAAGTATTTCCGTTACTGAAGCCGGCACTCAATACCATCTTCGCGAAGATGGAAGGCTTGGACAAACCCAACCACCGTGTAGATCTCGACCCTCGAATCATGGCGGATTTCAGCTGGATGCTCAGACATCTGCGCCACCTGAAAGGGCACAAGTTTGGCGCAGATGAATGGATGCCCACTGACCTCACGCCTGATGACAACACATCTCAGGTTGCCTTCGTCCATGCTGCCTTCGTCCACGCATCCCCTCCCGCGATAGGAATCTACTTCCCATGGATGCATTTGGGTTACTTCTGCGACTTGCCCGCCCAATTCACCGAGCGGGACATCATATTTTGGAACGCCTTGGCCGTCTGCTGCGCTGTGCATGCGGCAGCGAGACGCCGCGTGTTACAGCGCATCCGCAGGGCTGGTGTCTTTTCCGACAATACTCGCGTAGTTGAAATGTTCAGATCTCTTCGCGCGCGACCCGAGCACAACCCCATCTTGAAGTCGGGCGTGGACATCATCATTGCACATGATGTCGACGTCCGGGTGGGGTATGTACCCGAGAAGGAGAACATCGTGGCGGACGCCATATCGCGCGGAAGAATGGACCTCGCGCGGGCACTGGATCCCGAGCTCCACATTGAACGTCTTGATCCTCCACGCGATGCACTGGCGCAATTTTAGCATGCAGGCAGGAGGATCCCTTCACGAACTGAAATGGAAAGGCGACTCTATATAGATTATGACCATCTTGCTGTCATCCATGGACCGCGAACCGAAAAGAGAGTGAGTCCAGGCGGTCCCACTTCTCGGCTTTCCTTCATACGATAGCTCGCAGTTTCTGCTCAGTCGGAGATCGGAGTATTCAGCCCGAAGAGTCATTCAACTACCTTGTAGAAATATAGGTCGGGCTAGTTTACAGGCTTATCCGTCTAGGTCTGCAGGATCTTGCTTGAATTGGAAGTCACTAGAGCCAGGGAGTCAGTTCAAGCACAGAGTCGCGAGGACAAATGTGCACGAAGTTAATTGAAACCTAAGTGTTTTCTATTTCCGGTGGTCAGGAACTAAGACGTCTCTGAACATACGTCGAGTAAGTACATGACACTGCGAGAGAAGAGACACCAAGAATACATGAGAACAAATTCAGCACCCAGACAGCCCTGTGAGGCATATGATCAGACCGTGCAGCACTGAGCAGACGATTGCACTCACCTTGCGCTTTCTGGACACTCAGACCACGTTTAGCTATCCCACCGCTCCGCTCCCGTACGTTGGACGCCTTCTGGGGCCGTCCTGACTTTGGACCGCGGCAGCTATTAATTGGCCCGGTTTGATTTCCGATAACATTTCCCCAGCGAGCTGATGATTAACACGGACCGAGATATGTTAGTGGAAGTGCTGGAGTGAAATTGTTGCCACTATATCATCCTCGTCACTTGGTGTCGTGTCCCGAAACACGTCGGACCGGTAGATGTTGACGACTTCTTCAGTTGGAGGGTCGCTCAATACAATCTATACACGACATGAACTGAGATTATATGTCTGCCCTATGGCAAAGAGTGGACACCGTACTGTATGAGAGGATTGCATCGTTGGTCGCACCCCCATGTTGTTGGGGTGAGTCAAGTATGCGCCGTAGTGGTCATACGCCGAATGAGTACTCGTGTCGCTGTCTGGCACGAAGACCCCCTCGTCTACACCGTAGACTCTATCACACTTGACCCGTGGGAGCCCCCTCTGGACGCGCTCGTTGTTCATGGATCATCGTACTTGATGTCGATAATGACAACGAGGCGGATGTAACCTCCGCTCATGCAGATCAGCCGCCCCATACAATACCCGAATGAAGTCCCGTTAATTCCGGCGAAATACTCGCCTCAACAGCTATCGAGGGGCCCCTGTAGTAGATCTGCCGGTCTGTGTCGCAGCAAGTGGGTAAGTCATAAATGGAGAAATCGGGCTGCTTAATGCCGCCGACGAGTCCGATGTCTGCCGCCACACCATATCGGAGGATCGACAACCGATAAGTCATATCGCAGAGGGTTTTCAGTATACCCAGTGATACGACCTCGTGGATGAATTGGGGCCAGCGAAAGATGAGGCGTTCAAGTGGGGCAATAAAGTCGATGTTACAACGACCGGTTAGCACGCCGGCCACATACAACGTGGCATATAAAATCTCACCGGGGACATCCTACGAGGCGTGATACTCGCGAAGAACAGGATTCTCGTACCCCGAGAGCCCCTCAACTTGCTCGCGTAGCGCCGCGAACATATCCTCGGTTACGCCGTGGAAGACCACAGCTCTGGCGTGGGGCCGTATCTGTCGCATCTTTGGGAGCACCGTGTCCTCCAGGAATTGCATGACATCGACAGCTCCCCTCAGCGCTTCGACACGGGCGATGTCTGACGATATCTCGCTGGGAGTCGGGGATCGCTGGATGAGGGGAGGGTCGGATTCGGGCATGTTCGGCCCTAGGACCTCCATGGTCGTTTTCTGTGAGGTGCGGCAGGAGATATTCACGCTCAGGCGAATCGTGCCAGAAATTGGTACATTGAAACGGGTTGGCGACGACCCGGCCAGGCGCACCCTTTGACCTCGATGGTCATATTTGTTGAGTTGACGCGCCACTGGCCAGTTACATGACTTTGTATCTATTTGTGCATCACAAAGATGGACCTACAGAACAAAAAGGACCGTAAATACACCGATCATCGCTCTTGTCGATTCGCCGTATCCTAAAGTCCTAAAATTCTTTGGGCATGTTTATATATTTAATTTAATGATCATTTTGCCATCAATGCGTCACTCCTAGGTCACGGCGCACATTCATGATACCTGGAATGTGACCTAGGCTACCATGAATACCATTTATGAGGCTGGCGAGCGAGAATGGGTGTCACAGACAGGCGGAGCTTTGGCCTGCGATATGTGGGAAAGAGATAAATGGTGAGTACGCGGTATCGAAGCTTTCGCTGAAGAACCTCAAACTAGATATCCTTCGCAACCTTTGTGCTCTGTCGTTAAAGTTCAAAGTTCAAGCTCTGATATGGTCAATTTCAACGCATAGCGCGTGTAAGTCGGGCTCCAAAGTGCCTTGTCGAAGTGATTGCGAAACAGGTCTACTATCAGTCGGACCTCGGACTAGATGTTATGCAAGTACGTCGAGGAACGACAGTCCACAGGACATCCAGATAGATATTTCGATCTTGAGGATGCCCGCGAATTGTGCCCGTCTTCATACTTATCCCAGACAGTGTGCTAGGTTCTAATAGTGCTCCAGTAATTTACACATCTTGGAATGATGATGCCTTTTTCTCAGAGGTTGATAGCTTGCAAGCTCAATCACTGTGGTGACATGTTCACTTCCTATCGCGGACAGACTGGAACGACGATTTCGACTCCTGTTGTGATCATCGAACAATCGCCGCAGTTGGTGATTAGCACATATAGAAAAATATGTCGATTACAACAGTAATACAACTCGTAAGCTGACTATGCCAATCTTCCATGCGAGATTGTTCATAATGCAAGTGCTACCGTTCAGCTTGCCTGAATGCGTCAAGAATATATCATGTGGTTACATGAGCGGCTTGACCCACTTCAGATTCGGTCACCGTTTTCGATCCTGACTGGTCAAAGGCTGGATGCTTTGGTCATCTGAGCTGTCTGTTAGACGTCCACATCAGTATATGCCCATGGGAGGATGCATAGTGATAACGCCGCTGCGAACACAAACTCCGCTCATCTACAAGCTCGATGCACCAAGTATCTACCCGAACCAAGAGAAACACCACGTGTATGGGATGGGAAGCAACCAACCGTAAGGTATCTGGTCAAGTATACAGAGGAGCCCGTGCATTTCACTCTCCTTGAACTTTCACAAAGCGTTCTAGGATCTCAACCATGGGCCGTCTCCGGTTGTCGACGTCGAACACCATCGCGTGGTCGAGGTCCGCATAATACAACACCTCCAGGCCGTCCTGCTTCCACCGGAACCTCAACTCGTCTTCACCCGTCAGGTACCTCCACACCTCCCTCGCATCCACGATCTGGTCGCGCCCGCTGAGCACGACCGCGGCCGGGCGGCCCGCGAGGTCCTCCTTCCAGAGGATGTTCTCGGACCAGAAGAAGTGCCGCGCGAGCGCGTGCGCGATGTCGGGGTCGCGGCTTGCAAAGTACCACAGCTGCCACTCGTTCGCGGTACGCGGCGGCCGGTAGACGAAGTTGTACGCGACCGCGGGCTGGTGCAGGAGGAAGGGGATCGGGTCGACGAGGAGGAGCGCGGCGATGCGCGGCGCGAGCGCGGGGGTGCGCACCATGTGCGCGGCGAGGATCGTCCCGTAGGAGTGCCCCGCGACGGCGAAGGAGTCCAGTTTGTGGTGGTCCAGGACGCGTGTCAGCGCGGCGAGCATCGCGTCGCGCGCCAGCGGCGGGCGTGTGATGCGCATGCTGATGGAGAGGTTCTCGATGGCGAGGATGCCCACGTCCGGGTTGGTGTTTGAGAGCTCGTTGAAGAAGTTGACGTATGGCCACAGTCCAATCTAGCTCAAAGTCAGAGATATGCGCTGGCATGGTCAGATGGTCAGATGGTCAGATGGACACTCACCCCGATGCCGTGGAAGAAAACAATGGGCTTCTTCGTCTTGGACCGATGCGGACGGTACCAGTACACGAGCTCGGGGTGGGGGGAAAGTTCAGAGTACGTGGTGAATAGCCTGGGAGGGAAGCAGCGAAAACCGACATGGCCTGTGAAGTGTAGAAACCCTTGTCTGAAGAGCTGTATCGCGGTGATCGTATCTACAATACAAACAATCTGTGGGCATGTCAGAAGGGGAGGTGGAAACATTAATCTGGTGCTTACCATGTACCACACGAATGGCCGATGGAGCATTGTGACCGGATCCAGAGTAACCTTCATGCACGGTGCATCCTCGTTCCATCCGTCTTCTAGTTCGTGTCCTATCGCCTTTTCCACGGTTGCTATGTATTCGTCTATTTCTTCTTTCCATTCGTCCCAATGCCCGACCCTGGGCGTACCGAAAAAGGCCCAGAGAAGCCATTCTCTGACGTTTTCGCGTTTGAGGGAAGACGCAGTGGTAGAATAGAACCAGCCGGTAAAGTCCTCCACTTCTCGGAGCCTTGCGCAGCACCTAGTGAAGAGGGCTCTGCGCTCTTCACGAGAGAGTGGGGGAGGATGAATGGCCGCCTAGCCATAAGAATGGGTTAGCGATCGGGTCCAGCGCTCTGCATTCACTCCGCGCGATGACCGACGTTATGTCTCGGGAGAGCGGACTGCCTATGTGCATGTCCAGATGGGGAGCATAGCCGCATGTCCTTCGCCGCCGAGCATACGGGTCTACTCTGATGGCTTCTGACGTCTCACGTGCATGGAAGTACGGCACGTACCTTCTGCAATAGGAACCTTCTCGGGAGGTAGACGAGGACATAGAACGCAGCCTCGAGGAGTGCGTACCCCCCCAGCCATGGTGAATACAAGAATCTTCCGGTGTACCAACTGGCTATGGTATATGCAACAGAAAGAGGTACAACGGCTTGCAGAGACCAGATGGAAATGCGGATGAAGATGTATTCGGGTATCGAGTGTCCAATCATGGCCACAGCATACGGGCGGGGGACGAGGAGTGATGTGGTGGATGTCTCTCAGGTGTCGGATCGCATTTCGTACGCGTTGTGGTGCGCAAGCAGAGTGCCTGGAATTGGAGTCGTGAACCCGCTCGCCTCGGTGTAGCCGAAGCTGCCTGCCCCGCTGCGCCCCGGCGCTGAGACTCCGTCCGTGCGGCCCGGGGCTGTGCCGTTCCGGCCGGCCCAGCCCCCGGCGTCGCCCGCAAAGTTTGTGTCGCCATCTCTGCAGCCGACGGCCACCTCCTCGCACTCGCCATGGCTAAGAAGAAGAATAAACAGGTATGGTTCCGCGTTACTATCCATCACACTTATGTCTGACTATCATTAGCTCATCCGCCCGTGGTGCTGGTACTGCGAGAGGGAGTTTGAGGATGAGAAAGGTGAATACACGTCATGCTATCAGCACGTCAGGAGACTGATCTTTTTGTCGCTGTGCAGTCCTCATGCAGCACCAGAAGGCTAAGCATTTCAAATGCAATATGTGTCCTCGACGTTTAAACACAGCGGGAGGCTTGGCAGTTCATATTCAACAGGTACACAAGCTAGAGCCGGAGAAGTGAGTCCGACATCTCCCTTCGTTGTGCGCGCGCTTAATGACCTCTCACAGCCTCCCGCGCATCGAGAACGCCCTTCCAGGACGCGATGGATACGAAGTAGAGATCTTCGGCATGGAGGGTATCCCTGCGCCCGATGTCGCTGACTACAAACGACGTAAGGAAATCGAGCTTGGTCTCAACCCAGGCACTATCACCCAACCGCAGAACAAGAGGCCCAAGATTGAGAATCGCCCGCTTTCCGAAGACGAGCTTAAGGCGCAATTGGCGGCCCACAGGGCGCTCATGGGACAATCCGATGCCGCACCTTCAGCCACGCCAGAGGTTACAGGCGCTGTCTTCGGCGCACCGCCCCAGACATATATGTCGGGCCCAGTCCCGGCGGCCTCCCCACCGACTGCAATGTCTCCTCCCGGGATGCCGCCCATGATGCCTCCAGGTGCGCCTCCTTTCATGCATGGAGCGATGCCGCCCCCGGGTTTCCCAGGTCAGCCTCCGTTCCCGCTCCCCGGAATGCCGGGCATGCCTCCAGGGTGAGTCTTCCTTCCATTGTATTTCGAAACAACTTTCCCTGACCTCGCGCCAGACCCCCCGGCTTCCCTCCAATGCTTCCGCCCTTTGCTGGCTCTCCTCCTCCGGGCATGTTTCCTCCTGGTGCTCCACCTTTCCCTCCTCCGGGCGTTCGCCCTCCCTTCCCTCCCCCTCCCTTTATGCCACCGGGCCCAATTCCGCCCCCAGGATTTGTTCCCAACGGCGCCTCGCAGCCGCCGCCCATGCCTCCCGGTGCGTCTATCTCTCCCCCACCTCCAGGTATGGCAGGAATGTTCGTGCCTCCGCCCCCACCGCCTGGTGCAGCTCCTCCTGCCGTGTCACCTCCGCCGCCATCAGCTCCAGGCTCCGCACCTCCCTCGGCACCGCCGTCCGCGCATCCACCTCCGTCTTCACAGTCACAGACTCCGGTAGAGATTCCTCCGCTCACTTTGCCGAACCCGTCTCTGGCGCAAACCAACCCTCCTTTCATCAAGAAGCCCACTGTGCTCAAGTGGTCTGACCCCAACTTCTCGTCGGTGCGTCCTCACGTTATCCACAGTGACTGAAGGCCTAATCGCTGAGATGTGTATTTATAGGACGAAGTGCGCTCGAGGCATCCGAAGTACTACTACCGCAAGGAGACGGCTTCGGGCGGTGCTCAAGCTTCATCCACTCCTGCATCTGATGAACCTAGGGGCAAGAAGCGGGCAAGGGCCGAAGACTTCCTGTGATCTTGTCGTATATCCCCGACCTCTGCAGCATTCTCGCTCATCGTCTACGGGTCAAGCAATGCGAAGATAGGGGTAGTTGTTAGGTGTATTATGTGGGGATAGGGGCACGGAGACCATCAGTCCGTCCTTCTGCTGTCTTGCTCTCGCGTTATCGCTCCATCTGCTCATTCCATTCTTTCCAACGACGAGCAAAGGTGAAGGTATGGAGCGTGGTGGATCGGTTCGTTATACGCGGTGCGGGATTTCCTTTCTACTGTCTCGCCCCCTCCCTTCTAGCTCTAGCTCTTGTGCGATACTATACTGTACGGTCGGTCATTTCCCGCTATACATCGTTGATGTCCGCTACGCAGAATGAGAGTAAGGTTGGTGATGGTGTATGTATTGCGACGTAACTTACCTCTAGTGGACGACGATGTTGAATCCCGGGAGCGGCGTTGCACGTTGCGCAATACCAACCCAGTGCTGTTCTGAACGTCGGTCCAGCCCTTTACTGATCGTTAGTATGAGTGACTGATTTGTTATCATGGTCGTACAGACTTCGATCCGGGGGCTACATGATGTATGCCATGTGATGTGTGGGTGAGTCGCGCAGATCTTCGAAGAAAGCCGCATATACGCGTGTAGTTATGCACTTTTGTTGCCTGTCTCGTCTTTCCTTACACATCCGTCAATATCTTCCGCGAGATCCTTGTGTGCCTTGCTCATCTAAGATCATGCTTCCGGCCGGTAAGTTTGGTGATCGTGTTCACAATTCTAATCATCTCTGTCCACGCTGGCCTGTCATAGTATACATTGATTGTCTTCGCTTTTCTGAGAGATTTCACGTCGTCCCATTGTCCCCGCCGCTTCTGCGGAGTCCCAACCAGTCATCCATTGCATCCCACACCGCCTGCTGCTCGCCCTTCCATTCCTCCCGCTTATCGCGTACGCAGTCCGCGCACAGACCGTGTGCGGCCCAGTCGAGGTCCATGATTGTCTGCAACGTCTCGAGTGGGCGGCATAGCCCGCTGCCCTCGAGCGCGGGCTGGATGACGAGCGGCATCCACGCCTCCGCAAAGACGTTCGTGCACGCCATGTGGTGCGCGGTAGCGACCGTGAAGAGCACCGGCGTGAAGTGCGCGACGAGCTGATCGAGCAGCGTACGGCAGCGCGCGGCGAGCTCCGGGGAGAGGTCTGGGCGCACGGGCGCGGGGCTGGTGGGCCGGGAGGAGGGGCCGTCGGGGTCGTCGTGCTCGAGGTTGGAGTTGGTGGCGAGGCTGTAGTAGAGGGCCTTTTGTATCTGCGGTGTATGGTGTTAGCCTGCTACAGGGGCGAGGTTGGGGGGTCGCTGCGCACTGAGGGTATCTCGTACTCCACGGCGAGAGTGAGGGCTTTGTCCGCATCGTCGGAATGGAAATAAGGCACCGGGACGGAGGGGAACAGGCTCTCTAGCTTCTGCCGGGCCTGGTTATGAACTGAAGGCAGGTCTAGTTGCTTTTTGGATGAGGCACGCAGGACACCGGCGACATGTCGGAAGGATCCATCTGATATGGGGCTACATCTGGTGTTTGCATTTCATCGGAGAAGGAAACGTGAGGAACGCACGTATCGTGGTATAGATGCTCTAAGAGAGCCTCAAAGTTCGTGCTCTCGAGGCCCACCCCCTCCGGGATATGCACAGTGGGACACACGGCCGTGTCGGACGTGTCGTGTGGAGTGCCATCGACCAACGAGGCTAGGCGAGACGAATGCCGAGTGAGCAGGGTGCGGTGGACTTTGTACAAGTCGTCCTGGGCGCGGACGATTAGCGAGCCGTCGTCGAGCCAGAACTTGCGGTGGCGGCGCAGGTTGCTGTTTGGCACGGCGCCATCGCTGTTGTTGTCCACCATGTCGGCGGCACTGAACGAGGACAACGCGGCGAGATAACGCGGGAGACTTCGACGCCAAAGAGCACGGGGAATCATGAACTCGGGCAGCCTACGCCGTGTACTTTCAGCCGCATTGGACGACAACCACGAGTCTGTGTTAGGAATCTGGCTTCCATATCGACCTCACCTCGTGGACGGGATGCTGAATGACTGGCTTGCGGGTTCCTACTTCATGTGGTCGCTCCACTCCAACACTCTGAGAAATCATGTTAACGGGTACCTGGCTCGGAGATACTCATGGAAGCCTAGAAACTGCTAATGCCTGAGTCTTTCGTGTCTAGCGGAAAAGATATGCTCTTGTATTGGGGGACAACATCCATCGGCTCATCTGACCTTGAGCAGTTATACTGCGTCTATTTGCGGAAGAATGAAAGCACTTTCCGAGAGGCGTCAGAAATGAATGACTCTCGATGCCGGGCCAAGGCCATGAGCCCATAGAACGGCAGGGAGAGCGACATATACTTGCCGAGGAGAAGCACATGACACGGTGCTTTAGATCCGGTGGTTAAATACAACCGCTCTTGTCTGTCCTCAAGTAGCGGGGTAGCGCTGACTTCCATGACTAGGTGAGTACGGAATGACACCGATCAGATTCCCCTACATTCATGCATGCTAATATCTCTACATAGGAGGCAGTTGCCGCACTCTGCGGGATTATGTGCTCTGGAGAGGCAATAAGGAACTGAAGGATTGCAACCAGCGGTACCGATTACGATTTGGCCCTGACGGAGAGCTGATTCGACGTAATACTCGTCATGTGTGAGTATATCCGATTGACTTCACGGAACAACGACTGCCTCGGATTCCGCATGCCGCTCAGGTCAAGGCGCTCTTATGCTCCGTGATAGGAACCCGCGAAGAACAACAACATCTCGCGTATATATAGCAACCGGCGCATTCATGCTATTCGCGCCCAGCATTCCCCGCGAGACAAGAGCGCTCCGTCGATTGCACCACGTCCGTTGTTTACGATTTGCAATTAGTGTGGTGGTCACTCATCATAACTCTTGTACGCCATGCAACAGCTGAGCACACCTTGCATACCATGTCACCGGTAGACCACCTCGAGTCTCTGAGCGAGACTATGGGTGAGTGAAGTTAGACCCTCCATCATTCTGGGCGTCTTTAATCGTAATTTTATAGGAACACGCTTCGTCTACGACGACGCTGCCTTCTCCGATGCGGTGGAGGAACTCCAGAGTGCCGCGCGTGGATTCGAGAACTTCCGACTCTGGACGGATCTTGCTGTGCGCTTTGGAACCCGATTCGATGCCGAAGGCGCGGAGGTGTGGTATGGAGCAGGACCTCAATATTACGTCCGTATTATTGACGTACCTGGAAAACTCTCGGGTGATATCCTGCGATTTCATCGCGACATCCCGAGGTATGAGTGTAACCTCGAGGTCATCGGCGACGTCGTCCGCGAGATAGAGTTTAAATCCATGGACGAGGTGGATCATTCTTTGGATGACGTTCAAGATGCGAAGGAGTTGCTCTACGCACTTCCAGTCGTGGCGTATGACAAGGAGATACATTTTACCAAGCCTCCACGGACGCGGCGAGAAATTGAAGTCTTACTCAAATGCCGTGGATCAGCGCACATCGCTCAGCTCCTCGGGCGAACCGAGGACGGACGACTCGTATTCCCCAGATACCCAGACGAAGTCGACAATTTCATGATCACTGCCTTTCGGAAGCGCTCCATCGCGAATATCAAACAGTGGATGCTTGGCATAATCGACGCCGTCCGAACCATACACACCGCTGGCTATACCTATCGCGACTTTTCATCGGTAAATTTGCTCGGAAACGATCCTATCATCCTCGCAAACCTGGAGTGCACACGGGCATACCAAATGGTCTATATCAGGTGGATGGCGCCGGAGCTGCTTGCGAAGGATATTCCGGACGACTCAGACTACACGACAGCGAGCGATGTGTATGGCCTGGGCACCATTCTGAAGTTGATATGCCATGCGAACAACCCACGTAGCCCGTATGTTAATTGGCCCATGATACCTCCCTTCGACCAAATCTACGATGCGTGCACCCGAACCGATCCCGCTGAACGACCCTTGTTAGCCGAGCTCACTGCCATGCTTGAGCAGATCTAGGTTTACGATGTACGTTAGCTATGACCATACATTATGTGGCTTACTCCCCACTTCTATGTACACTGGCGTACTTACTTTCCGTAATATGCCTTTCTGAGCCTGTTTCTACGAATATTTTGGTTTCCCCATGTCAGAATGTACTAGTACTGCCTTATTCTCACCGTTACTGGATCAATACCATGCTATCTGGCCGGTTCTCATCATACTAACGAGGCTATCAGCGGCTTAGCGTATCGTAAAGGTCGGCTGATGCGTGACTTCTCTTCGGCACATGGACAGCGTTCAACGCATGGGGTACAACATAATCTGATTATCGCTGAAGTGTGACACTGTCAACGAATCCGAGTCGCGAGTGGATACAAGGAGACAACAATGCTATCGGAAATACAACTAGCGGAATGGCACTATTCTAGGACGGAGGGCATTCTAACGATGCCGAACCGGGGAATAGAGGCTCTGACATCGAGATAATAGATGAGTGAATGTTCATACAAGAGTACGCAGTCTGAACCTACCCTAGATTCCAATGGGTTTGGCCTCGACGTGGTCATAGTGCGCCTGGCCGGTATGCTTGCTTCCGTCGAGCATGCACATAATCATGCACTTCGCCTTGACGGGATTGCCAGAGCCGTCCTGGCTCGGAAGCCACGCCGTCTCAATGTCCTGACCTATGCCAAGATCCGTGGACTTGATCAGCTCGGTGATGTTCTTTCGCCCTTCCGTCCTCTCGAGCAGGATGCCGTCGGCGAGGCCACCGGCATAGAAAAGGCCTAGGACGGTGATATCTCCGATGAGGGCGCGGAACGCGTCGAAGAGTTCGGCGGGGGGAGTCTTGGTGAGTTCGTGGTTGAACTCGTACGGTTCACCGGTGGCGAGCCAGCGCTCGGGGTAGCAGGGAATGTCTCGCATGGGCTCGGAGACATTGCCTTGGGCAACCATCTTCTCGCCATCCTCGATGGTGCAGTGGGCGTGGACGAGGCACACGCCAAATTGATTGTCGTACTTGGCAAGGAGAGGGGTGAGCTTGGAGAGCATGGTGTCGCGATCTTTGAACAGCGCGTCGGCAATCTCGACAGGAGGGAGGGCGTTGTAGAGAGCAGTGAGAGTCGACATATCTTTCGCTGAGTGCAGAAGTCACGAATGGGTGCTGACTTCCTCATGTTGTCTACAGAGCCATTTTATATCTCAAGAATCCGGCGCCGGAATGTTTGGGTCACCGTGGACTGGATGAAATACAACAGAAGACATCAGTGAAATGCGGGTAGAAATTCTGTACCCGCATGTGGCGCAACACAGGAAGGTAGCTTTCGGGGGGCTGTTCTTCGATGTCCGGAGAGCCCAAAATAGAGAGAAAAGATAAACGGTTACTCGACATGCAGGCGGCGTTGAAAAGTAGATGGCTTTAGGAGGCTGTTATTTGAAATCCAACACTTCCTAAGTGGTAATCTTGCAAAAGAGCTCTAGAGATCGTCCCCATAACTGAGACCGGAACATGAACGATCCATCTGATCACTTCAGGTGTCCGGAGTGACGTAATTCGTCGTACTCGTTGGTATGTAGGTTGGCTATTCTAATCTTGAGAGTCATCAACATTTACTTCGACAGTGAATACCGCATAGAACGTACGGCTATCACTCTTTCACGACTGCTCTGCATCATGATGTAAGCACCTCCCCTGCCGGGGTTAGTTGAAGACGGAATGCTGAACGCTTGCCATTTTGTTCACCCGCTGTTCGGGAGGAGAAACACAGAAACGCCATACTAAGGTCATAGCTTTCCTGTGAGACACCTGGACCTATGTTAAATGAGAATAACGCTATAATTCTTTAGCGCCAACATGTCGTCACGCTGTATGCAAAACGATTGGGAACATGACCAGCTTACCTCGTTGGACTGATGCCTTGGGACCGGTAAAGACCAGCGCGAGACTATATTAGCATCACTGGGCGTCAACGGCTACACTGCTTCAAGCGGACACAATATTATCTCCGTTCCTGATCCCGAGGAATGGTGATATGGGTGTCCTCAAGATAGATCCTGCCATTCCCCGACTACCCGAGCAGCGTAAATATCATCCAGTATACAGCCAAGGTGAGCGGCTGGCAAGTTCACCATAGGATCGCGAGCATAGCATACCGGGTCTACATGGCCGACGTGGTAATGCGTCGTCAGACGTCGCAATCCCCTGTGGTGCATCGGTATTGTTGTAGAATCCGTTGAGTCCTGTGCTGGCTACGTGTCTGAAGAAATGCTTACGCACTCTGGGTCATGATGAGCTCGCACGGTGGACTACAGCATAGCTCCTGATACGGAATCGATCACCAAGCTGTGCTGATTTGCTAACGTGTAGTCGTGCATTCTACATTTTGTTGTATGTTGACTGATTTGTCTTCGATAGCGAATAGCGGGATAAAAAGGTATGAGATGATACCATCAGTGCGTGTGGAGCATTTTTCGCCGACTAATGCTGTTCTTGTGCTGTGAAGGATCTCCAAATTGGCTACGAGAGGGAAAATACACGAGAAAGTAGGTTAGCTCATATGCGCTGAGACTGATACGAACTCCTCAGATTGAACAGTGCGATCAGTTCTCCGTAGCCACGTCTAACGCAACTGTAGAGCGACACGTGTCAATACCGTTGAGACAAGCAAGAGGCTGACAGCCAGAACCTTATTGGACGGAGCGCTCAAGAACAGCATCCGTCACGGAGGAATGGTGAGGTCAGCGTTTCATGTAAAACAACCCCTAACTTCAGCAAACGAGTTGTCACCAGCATTTTGCAAATGACCACTGGAATGACTGCATGACCACTGGGGGTGTAATGTGAAATGTCATTTGTCGTATTACAAGCGCCCGTAACTTACAAAAATATGTCACCTGTGCAGATTCCGTGACGACAGCTGACGTGCACACAGAACTACAAGGTACTTTCGAATTGAAACAGAGACAGCTAGCCATGAAGCAACTGATGGAACTAGAGGGGTAGACACGTCAACATCAGTCGTCTGGTGGTACGTCACAGCCGGCCAGCTTGTGTGAGGACCATACACGTCTAAGGCCAGAGGGGAGAAAATGAAATGGAAGGTATAGTATTCACTTTTTGGTATCCCCTGACTGCAGTGTAAGTTTGGAACTTGTCAGACGGCTGGCAATTCTGCCGGGAACACCTCCGTAAGACATTACCACTTTATGTCCGCTGATTGAACCTACAGTACATGTACCAGGGCCATCAACGGTTCGGAGCATTTGGTCGTCTTCATTCCCACTACGACTAGTAGTGGGTCTTGGGAACCTTCTTGTCCGCCGTAAACCATACAAAAAGTGGTCGATTTTGTCAAAAACGTGACCTTTTGCTTTCGGAGTGTAAAATAGTCACGTGTCACTGTCTCACACTTAGTTAACGTCTTACTCTCGTTTCTTATGCCTAGCGCCCGCTGTTTTGGGCGCCTCCGTCAGCCTCGCGTGGTTGCCGGGTGCGTCTCATCGCCGCTCCCTCTCAACCGTTCTCTTGCCTTATGTCTTCTTCCCTTTTCTAATTCAGTGGTCCGTTCGTCGTAAACTGTCGTAGTGGGCCCTGCCGCGCGTGCGCGGCGTTACTGTGATTAAGTCTCAGGAGTACAAATGAACTCGATAGTGCAACTGAAGGCAAAGCGGCCGTTGTCTCACGTGATCATGTAAATATTTGTTTGCAGTGGCACTGGCTCAGAGCCATAGGCGCTAACTCAGACTGAAAGCAAACGCCGAATGCGCATTGGTGATTGCATGTACTGCTTACGACTGAGAGTTATAGCTTGAGGTCAGCACGCTCGGGGATCTAAAACGTTTATTGGGAATTCTGGCTATGTTAGTTAAGATCTTCGAAGAGTCGGCCTGAGCGAGAACGATCGCGGCGTTCTTAATAGAATGCCACTGAGGTTAAAAATACACACATGCCACACCTCGATAGATACCAACGCTATTTCAAGAAGAAATCGAGATCTGACTTATATAGTGGCTATACACGATATGCATCGAGCCTCCACACAGTGTCGCAAATGTTAGGATAATCCAGATCCTCTTGTTCTGGCCACTGCAGCAGCACAGCGAACTATTCAACTCTAGGGATTAAATCAACAGTGATACGCTCTATCTCATGCAACGTCGAACCTTTCCGGCAACAATCTCATGTCTTCCGTATCTATTTGGGTCTCTGGTCCCTGACACCTATCGATAAGCACGACGTCCCAGGCTTGACACCTAATCCAGATTTATTCATGAGAACGACCCAGTGAACTTGAGTCCGACGTTAGGGGTGATGTATGAATGCGGGAACCCAACGTCTGCGAGCACCGCCGCTTTGAGATATGTTACGTTGTATCTTTCTTAGCGCGATACCGTTCTCTTCCGTCGTGAAATCAAATCCAAGATACGTGCCTCGCTCCCCTGTGGCCATATCCACATGGCTGGCGGATTCCGGATAAAGGGAGACTTTCCGTTTTCCCTTCCTTGAGTGCATGTTGACTTCATTGAGTGGCCGTTCGAGATGCGCAAGACCAGCGATACGATCTTGGGAAAAGTCGTGATCGGGATCTAACCCCTGCAACCAGCGCACACGATCGATTAGGTTGGGATTCAGGCCGAACTGATCCGCCATTCCCACGAAACGTGGAAGGAGCGCTGCAACGAAGACGACAAGCATGCCGAGCCAGAAGTATGCGGCAGTGAAGAGGTAATGATTATTTCCAAAGACGGGTGTGGTGGTCGGAGAGGTGATAGCAGAATAAATGGGCTATGCACTTGTGATCAAGGAGGAAGCAGTGATATGCCACTAGAACTCACTGTGTATATCCAGATGATCAAAGGTCCAATGAGGAGGCTGAGTGCTATTGGGAAGGACCACGCCGCGGTGACTAGACCTTGGAAGGTGTTGTAGACTATTACAGCTGCAATGATCATTGCCTGTTTACAATGGTGACCGGTGTGAAATGATTCCATCTGCACCACTGATCAAAGGCTTACTGTGGAAAATTCAAATATGTACACATCGTAGCCATCGGTGCGCGATGTTGTCGTTGTATATGCTCCTAATATGATGAAAAAGATGATAGTTGACTGGAAAATAATCTGAGAACCCGGAATGGCACATGAGCAGATCACGAACCTGCCAAACGCCCTCAAGCATGTATATCAGGAATACCCTAACGCCGAAGTATTCCCCGCGTCGGCTGTGCCCATAGAGCTGGGGAAGTGCTGAGAGAATCGCGTCATCTGCACAAACAGGAAGTGAGTCAAGGTAGCAGACTTATGAAAGGGGGTGCGCACCGGCTACCCGATCAAAGATCCCGATGATTATGGGTGGTGCAATCGTGAAGAGGGTATTCCAGAGTAGATCGTATGTGTATTCGAAGACACTGCCATCTGGAGATGAGTTTTCTGCGTGCTACACGCCGTCATAATGACTTACTACTGGCTGCTGAAAGCGCAGTAAAATTGGTACCACCAGAGAATTCCAATGCAAAGAACATTTTTGTAGAAGAAGTTGGTGATCCTGGTACGCTGATGTTAGATAGCTGTCAGCTGTTGCCCAGATGAGAACTTACATGGTACTGTTACGATGATATGCCCAATGATCATGAACAAGGAGCAGCCTCTTTAAGAAACGGAACTGTGAGACAAGTTAGAGACATCTCAACAAATGCATGGAAGTAAATCCATACTTGGGCTATAGCGTCATCTGAGGCATTGACGGCCTGTAGACCTTCCTCCCCAGAAACGCCGACGCCGACATGAGCAGCCTGAATCATATTGACATCATTGGCACCATCTCCTATGGCAAGCGTCATTGCACCGACACCCTGCTTAACAAGTGTCACGATCTGGGCTTTCTGCAGTGGAGAGACGCGACAACAAATGACTCCTTCACATCGCGTGGCAAGACGTAGCAGTAAACCTGAATGTTTATGGTCATCTTCGGCGAATATCTGCAACACGTTCAAATAATGAAAGATTATCCACCAGAATACATTCAAAGCCTGACCTCGCCAAGAGCATTGCCGTCGATCACGAGTACAGAGCGACCACGTCGATCATTTTGGGGGACCACATCCGGTGCGTTCCTCGGTGGGTAGGTCGCTAATGAGAGATTAATCTGCACTCTGTCTGTACTCTGAGGGTCTTCCGCGGGAGTAAGGAGTTGCCTCTCAGCTGCAGCCAGTTGTGCGAATACCGGGTTTCTACTAGCACTTCCTCCTCTAATAACAATAACGTCGTCATCAGCATTTATCAAGTTCGTACTGTACCCAATCGCTACCCATGCCGATTTTATTTAGTTGGATGTTTCGTCCGACACGTTATATACAACATACACACCTATAGCGGTTTCGAGCTTGTCGCCAGTCGCTACCCAGACCTTGATTCCGGCTTCTTTGAGATCTGCTATCGTCTCAGGCACACCATCCTGTAGTTTGTCTTCGATCGCTGTCGCGCCCAGTAGATGAAGGTCGCGCTCGATCTCCTCGCATACGGCATCGATCTGCGCTTCTCTACCTTCCAGCGATACAGAAGCCTCATAATATCGCTGCTTCCACAACTCATAGTCGTAGTCTGGAAAATGGAGTCTTAAGCAACTCGAAGTTCGAGCAAAGACTTGCATACCTGTGATAACCCTGTATGCAAGAGTAAGCATTCTTAGTCCCTCACTGGCAAATCTCTGTAAATGATCCTCTGTGACCGACGTGAGCTCCGGAGTCCCAGGCGCAAGTCGTTCAAAGATAACGTTGTCAGCGCCCTTGGTAAGCAGATAGACTCTCCCTTCATCCTCGTCGGCTTTTCTCACCAACACGCTCATCCTCTTCCGGGCTGAGTTAAACTCTAGTATGTTAAGCAGCTCGTAACGCTCTGGAGCAATGGAGAATGGCGTCTGAACAATGAGTATATCACCGTCACGACCAAGAAAGATGAAGCTAACATCCGCCGCGGCCTGGACGAGGGCTGCTTCGTCGGGACTCTGTGCCTTGTAGGATATGTCGTCGGAGTCCACATCTTTGGTCGCCATAACAGTGTGACAGAGTGCGAGCGTACAGAAGAAACCGCGCAGCAGGTGGCCGTTGAGCGCCTTCTTGCTGCCCGCGTCTGCACTTGCAGCAAAAGCTATATCAGAGGCGAGAGAATCGTCTGTAAAACGCATTTCGCTGAAAGTCGGATCCGAATTTGCCTTGACGCGGGAGTTCGAGTTACGAGAAACCTCAGTGATGGCAATGTCCACGCCCTGTCCTTGAAGAGAGGCGGATGAGGCATGCGAGTGGCTTGCGAGATTGATATTGGAGATATCTGGTCGCGACTCAACGGTTTGACCCATTCCGTACAATCTTCCAGCAACTGAACACCGCCTGAATTCCATGACATTCTGTCCAAATATAAGATCAGTGAGTTCAAGAGGTCACGAACCGTAACGCACCTGAGTAAGGGTTCCTGTTTATCCGAAAAGATGTATTCGATCTGGCCTAAGTCGTCGGACAAGGTCCAATTGAGGGCCCGGGCAGGAGTGGCAGTCTTCTCGTGGTACATCTCTTTGTCGAAGTATATAAAAGCTGCCTGACATGAACGTACAAACTCGAGACCAATGTATAAAGCGATGGGAATGATGTTCTGAAATCTGCATTGACAATCGGTCAACAATGTCTTATGAGACAAAGGGGAGCGCGCACGTTATGAGCGAGAATGTCCAGGTAATGAGTCCATTGATCTTAGGATTATCGTCTGACTGATCATCTCCGTACAACCAAGGCGCTCCCAGAGGAAAAAATCGCTGTTCTAGGACAGAGTCCAAGACGCCACAGGCCACAGACAAGACGGCCAGTAGGACGAGATTAATCAAACTGAAATATAGCGAAATGTCAGGACAGTTATTCGGCGATCAAGGGCGCAGCACATACACCAGCGGGTTCATTTGTCGCTCGAGCTTGCTTCGTTTACTTGGCGGGCTCCCTGAGTTCATGATAGCTTTCGTCTCTCCTCCAGTGAAGATCACAACGCCGATCAGCCAGCGCGTATGCCGTAAGACCGAGCCGCGCAGAAGGACCATTTGCAGATCTGTGCCGCATGCATTCCCGTCGGCAGTATGCACTGTTGCGTCGAGTTTATACATGTTAGTGTCCGGACACCCACACTGGATGTGGAATGAACTGGCCGAGTTGGCACAGGCTGACGCAGAGGACATATGTGTCAGGAGAGGGACGGCAGCGCGGGACTTGAGATTGGTCTCGCCGTCGAGGTTCTTTGTCTCGACATACGCAATATTGTCAGACTCGGACGTTGCACATATCAGGATATCGGCAGGGAGGGGTTCGTCATCAAGTATCTTGACGATATCGCCAACACGCAGGTCTTCCCATGGTGTCTTCTTCCAACCACACGACGGGTCCACGGGGACAAAATTCTGCGAACTGTCTGCCATTACTCCGGGCTCTCCAGGGTCGCATTCAACGTCGGGGTTGGGTCCTTCTCGAACGGAAGGGTCCCGGGACGCAGTGAATGTAGCAAGCCATCTTTGAGGCTTAACCCAGGAGAACCCAGGGATGAACGTCTGATTCTTCGGCCTTGTCGCGTTTGGATTATTCCAACCAGCTGCGGCGAGAACACGTACACTTGAACGGTTGGTCCTCGAATCTGTCTGGTGTCTCTTCAAATCCTCGTACCCATCCTTGACTAGGGTGGTTGCAAGTACTGCGAGTAGGGGTGTGATTGCGACAACGGAGGACGTTGTCGAGAATATGGGAAAGAACTGAAGGACCGCAATCACAAGGAAGAAGATGTTTGCGATCCGGCGAAACTGTTCGAGCAGGTTTCGTGGAATGAACGTCAAGAGCGTGTACTTGGAAGTGATCACTTGGTTCGAGCTCCAGGTATACTCTGATCGGACATGACCTTTGGGGTCAAGGTATTCGGAGGGCAAAGGGGAATTGATAAAGATTGTGCGAGGGGGACCTGGGTCGTGGTGGCGACTGAATAGAGCCTCGATATTAAATCTCACCATCCTCACACGTGAAGTTATAAGATGGAATGGCAAGGGCGACGGAATATTGCGATGTTGTTGGCTGTTGACCCTCTTGTCTGAAGGCTAGGCTGAGACACTCAGTCCCAATACGAGTCAGGAGCAGTTGAGAGTCATGACACACCTTCTGAACACAGTGCAAACTCGTTACCCACGGTGCCGGAAAGGCTGTGAACAATCCGCAGCCGTGCATGGACACCGGTGACTCGTGCCCTGGCAAGCGACTACAATTGGCATTCTGCGGAAGGAAAGCCTGCGCGTAATCGTAATATTGATATGGTGTCAATTCGGGAACACTCTCCCAGTGCCGAAGAGGCGGCACGAGGGATGCCGAATGCGCGATATTATCCAATCAAACCGCCAGCCCCGCGCATTTAGCGCCGGAACTCTGCCACGACGATATTTAATTGCGACAAGCACTGAAGATGTCACTTCTGGAGATAATATGCAATGCATACCTTCAAGAGTGCACGAATGTGATCGGCAGCGACAACACTCGTAAGGCGTACGAGGGCCTTTTCACCAAGCTTGCCACAGTGTACGCAGTCACCAACGTCTGATCTGACTAAACAGAGGGCAGCCAACGATTGTGAAACATCCACTGCGGCGCGGTGTAGCCACTCGAAGTAATGGGTGCTGCTCATTTTGTGATGCACCATCCACGTCGTGACGAGTTCTGTGAGCGCTCTCCCGAGAGGAAAGACGGCGGCAGCAAAGCGCAGAGATTGATGAGTCAGGCTGAGTATTTTTGTGTGGGAGGAGCATGCCAACTTGAACGGAGTAGACGTGTGTTACGGCAAGAAGGCGGATCAAAATAGAGTGTCAAATTCCAATATGGCCGCACATGAGTGCCCCAATCCCGAATCTTCACGTATCTGGTCCATCACGTGCAGTAATGCACCAAATATTTGTTCGTAATGGTCGTGCGATTTAAAGTGATGTCATACAGTTGTACAGCGCGCTCTGTTCGCTAGATCGTGTTCGTTACGTTGAAGAGTATCTCTGAACTATAGACTAAGTCTATGTCGAGAGAAGTAAAAGGAGTGTTTTGCGACAGTGTGAAGAACCTTCCAATCTGACGTTTCTCGAACTACTGTCCATATACTGTTCATATTCAGAGTAATCACTAATCAAGAAATCGAAACTCAGCAATATGTAAGTGGAATGTGTGGAAATAGTGCTACGCTCGTTTGTCTGGTCCATGACGAAACTTCTGCAGACTTCATGTCCTACCCGCGAGCTAGTTTCAGCAACACTGTCTAGAGATCCATAGATAAGTAGAAGCGATACCAAGAGCGCTCTGGTTCAACTCACCTGGTCCTGATGGTCGTAGTGCTGCCTTGTCTTGGTATGTCCGGAATTTGGATTGATGGGGCAGAATACTTTGCAGACCATTTTTACAGGGTTGCCCTGCTGGCCAGGAAGCCATGCGGTCTCGACGTTCTCCGGGGCCTGAACGTCTACAGCTCCGGCAACCAGCTCAGTAATATTCCGCCTGCCTTCCGTCCTCTCCAGCGACACTCCGTCGCTAAGCCCTCCAGCATAGAAGAGTCCCAAGACTCCGACGTCGCCCACGATGGCGCGGATAGCGTCGAAGAGCTCGGCGGGAGGGGACTGCGTAGGCTCGACGGTGAATTCGTAAGGCTCCCCAGTGATCAACCAACGCTCCGGGTAGCAATCAGCGTCTCGTGAAGGCTCAGAGACGTTCCCCTTCGCGATCATCCTCTCGCCGTCGTGGAGGGTGCAGTGAGCATGGACGAGGCAGACGCCGTACTGGTGGCCGTACTGCGCAAGGAGTGGGGCAAGCCTAGAGAGCAATGTGTCGCGGTCATTGAGTTGCGCATTAGCAGCCTCGATAGAAGAGAGGGAGTTGTAAAGCGCAGTAGTGGTCATGGGCGTAATATTTACTGCGGAGCCTGTGCGACTGGACATCGTGTATATAAAATCTTCGTTCGTTCACAGAGTGAGTCTTTTATAGCGTCAAGGAATCCGTTGAGTACGTGCTTCCCTGTGCCGCAATGGTGCGCACATAAAGCTATCTTCGGAGAGATGGGTGAGTTCCGCTGAAAGGTGAAGCCAGGAAGGGACTTAATGGACGATGCACGACGTGTCTTTCGCTGAGCCAAACTTTGCATATGGGCCGCTACCTGCATTAGGCCATTCGGAATCGGTCTGACGTCCATTCCATTGACACACGCAATCTTACGTGGACATCACGAGAATAATTTGGGACATCTGCTGTAATCGTGAATACAGTACATACCAGGGAACGCAACAAATACAGCTACCCAGGGCACGAGCCCGTGTTATCCGGAGACGGAGGTGGTGGTGCGTCTTCTCGCGCAGTGATACCGTGTAATTGGGAGAACAATCAGTCTAACGGCATCAATTTGAGGTTATATACAATTATAATATCACGTTAATTTCGGGACGTCCCATGTAGAAGAGACATTTCCGCACCAAAGAATGAGGACATCGGAATCCAAGCGGCTGCCTGTATTCTGAGTAGGGTAGTCCTTGCGTCGCGTGAAGCAAGTCTCCCACTCGCTCGGACATTGCTAGGGACCTGACTTGCGAAAGGACGCAGCAACTGGCGGAGTCTTGAACAACGGGATTTGAAACCAGTTGTTGTGTCAGGAGACACGTATGAACGGTCATGAATGATGTGGCTCACCATAACTTCCTCAAATGTGCGGCGCAGATCGCCCTTGTGCTGTTATGACTAAAGGTGAAGTGTCGTCATCTTCTGAAGTAGATTGATTACCAAAGCGGGATGCGCCGTTCTCTTCGGAAATATTCCCCCGAATTACAACTCGCGGGAGTGCCGCTGCTTCTGCCATTTCGCAAGTAGTACGGAGTTCAAAGTCGTGCCCCTGACCAAACGCCACACAGCCGAGCATCAATCAGAGGGTCCGATATGTCCCATTAGAAAGAAGGCTGAGAGAGCAGATAATTGAGCGTGGATAAATGCGCTGCCATCGATAGACGATGCTAGGCGCGAAGATTACAAGGTCAAAATAGGTCTGAACCTTATTGCCCGTGGTCCGTCAGTGATAGTGAAAGCTCCGAGAAACCCTTTAGTGGCGTAGTACGTACCTGCCAGGATGCGGGCCTCATGGGCGCAAGGGACGAAAAGGGGCATGAATTTGGCAAGAGGTTACCGAATAGCATTTGCATGCAAACGAAGACGCTTCCGCACAGTTCCACCCCCAGCAGCTTTACGGTTTACCGCGCTGATACGATTCATATCGTCCCATCGTCTGAACAGCAATGATGCTCTTCGTCCGTCTCCTCCGCCTCGTCCTCGGCAGCCTTCCCCTTCCTCCTCTTCTTCACCGGTCTGCCCTCGTGATTCACCTTATTTCCTTTAGCGCTCCGCACGCCGCTCGCCTCGCCCACCATGTCTGCAAGCTCACGCGTCCACTCGGCGAGGCGCCCCTCGAACCCTGCATCGGTGCCTGAGTGGTCAGCGAGGCGATGAAGCACGGCAACCTCCGAGCGCCAGACGTCCATGCCGCCAGTGCGCCAGTTCGTGCCTGGCGCGTCGAACGCCGGAGTCTCGAGGATGAGCGGGAGACCTTGCGTACGTGGGTCTGAGAGGATGTGCGCAAAGGTCGAAAGCTTGAGCTCGCCGCTGATCAGCACGGAGATGACAGCAATGGTATTGGAAGGATCGTGTCGGCGTCGATTTGACAGATCAGTCAGATAGCGCGGGTGAGAACGAGGCGCGTGCCACTTACAGCCCGATGTTCGCATGTCGGTCCCTTTTGCTACCCAGAGAAGCTTTCGAATCGTTGAGGTGCATGCCGCGGAGGTATTGCAGCCCTATCTCGTGCTCGAATTCGATCACTGTATACGTGATCAGCGCGTCTAGTTTGTCCTCAATTCGCAAAACGAACTTGTTGCGCTGTCAACAGAACAGATGAGCGCGATGAATCAATAGAAATCCAGAGACTCACTCCCAGCCTTCCTTCGTCCTTATGTCATATCCCTGCATAATACGCGGTCTGGATTCTGCGGCCTGCACAGGTCATGACCGATGTTCACGTACCGCTGCAAACATATGACCTGTTTAATGGCGGTCAGCTCATAGGTTGGCGTATATGGCACTGCACGTACAGGTATCCAGACAAACCCCAACTCTACTTTTATCCACGACCTGTTGAATCACGCTCCCGAGCTCGGAAAACCGTCCACCAAGCACATTGCCCGCTCCTGCCTGTGGAAGTGGATGTGTAAGCGATGCGATCGGTGCTGGGTGATGACGGACACACAGACCATGTTCTCCAGAATGAGTACTACATTCTCGGTCTCCCGATGCGCACGGTTGATGCAATCCGCAACGAGTGTCAGAGAGGCTTCCGGAGTGGTCTGGCCGACGGTCGAGCCAGGGCTGTTCCCGTGTTGTCCCAACTTAATTGGAGATTGGACGGCCGAATCGATCCCATGACGTACTGGAAATTGTACAGGTGCAGCCCGAGCGCCTGGCAACGCTTCAGGTCATCGAGGAAGCATTGGTAAGACTTCTCCCGTTTTTCGCTGATTGGGGTCAACTCGGGCTGGTGCAGAGAGGGTCCCGAGACTTACTCGTCCGGGTTGCCGAGGTTCACGAGGTAGTTTCCGTGAGGCATGATGTGCGCTGGTGAGTATCCAAAAGCCTCCATACGCGCTTTGAAGGCAGTGATAGACTCAGGCTTCAGGTCTGCTGAGACCCACTGACGTTGTGACTTCAGAAATAGGGCAAAGGCGGTCGCCCTCGTTGTCGTATCAGCCCACACAGTCATACTTCGGGGATCAAACATACCCTACTGAAGCGGCATTGACAATGGCGTTCTCGACACCACCCGCTGAGGAGACATGCGGTCCTAATTTCCAAAAGCTCAGTGGCCTTGGCAAGAAATCCTCGGGTTTCGGTTCAGGGAGGTCGGCCTTCTTCCTACGTTTCGTTTTCTTCTTTGTTTCTACAGGTAGTTCATCGTCCAAAGATGTAAGCGATGACAAGGAATCGATGTCCTCTGCGTTAACATGTGCGGTACGAGATATCGCGCGTGTATCTCGGCTAACGCGTTTCTTCCGGTTCTGTCGTGGACTTTCCAACTCGGTGGGATCTACGTGTGTCGCATATGTCGCAGTCCGAGAAATAGAGACGGTCGCACAAGTGGCCGAAACGAGGCGGCTGCTGCGCCGAAGAGAAAGTCCAGACATTGCAAGTCTCAAATCCAGCAGCTGGCAGCGGGAGCAAGCCTGCGAGACCATAGACGTCGCATGATGCATGGGGCACGTGATGGCGGGGCAGAGGCTGGCCGGATTTGGTATGTGGTGTAGACTGTGGTGATCGTCGAGCCGGGTGGCAGCGCCGATGATGTCAAGTATGCAGCGGCCCCGACATAACCCTATAAAACGCCACGAAATGCTGCGGCAGCACTCGCATTGAACAATCATCTCAATCCGCGCTCGCACAAATACACGCCTATATATCTCTCTACATATCTATCATGAGCCCTCTTATCCGACCTCAGGAGGAGAAGAAGACCACTGCCACCGGCTTAGGCAAACTCCCAGTTGATCATGAATACCCGCCTCAGGAGCAGGCGTTCTTGCGCGGGACGGAGCGCGCAGCATTGTCGCTGGGCGACATGGCCGAAGACGTCCACTGGCAGTATCTTGTGCCGCCGCAGGAGGAGAAGGCCGACACATCGTCCCCGGCGAAATGTGAGTGTGGATGACACCGTTCAGTCGCAGACGCTTATGCGCACGACAGCGAACATAGACCGAGGTACGTCCTAGTGTGTACAAGATGCGAGCGGCGTGTTCTGAGCGTGTCTGGTAGTTGTCGAGCGTCTTGAGCAGCAGCTCAACGAGCGTGCCGTCCAGACCGAGCCCGAGTACGCGTCTCGAGATGAGCTCCTCCGGGCCAGGCAAGCTGCAGACGCCGTCAGAGCGGGGGTCGCAGGCGTGACAGGGGAGGACCTCATCGTTGCGGAGGACAAGAAGATCGTTTAACGTGGTTAAAGGTTGCAACCACCGATACATATATGTCGCTACAGCGCATCCATGGACCGAAGAGAAGGCATTGTATCACTACCTGTACACAACTTCATTCGAACGAAGCGTTCATCGTGTCGTTTGTAATGCACAACTTACATAGATTTGGGGTTCCCTGTCATCTGCTCATCACCTGCACCCTTCTGTATCGACCATTACATTGTTGTTGGGCAGCCGTGCACAGCACCGACGGTCGGAATCAGAAAGTCAGCCAGTGTCATATCTCGCGTGCGCAATCTAGATGCTCCCCTGCACCATGCAGTGCCGGTCATCTGTTGAATCATGTCCTGCGTAGAAGAAACGTTCCCTCGCAGTCCGAAGCGTAAATGTGCACGCCGAGTCTGCGAGGACTTCTCCCCGACGCATTTCCATTTTCTACGCGAGTTCGGTACTCATCAGTAATGTCCGTCTCCGATGCTGATATATGCCATGTTCTGATATATGCCATGTAAGCTCTGACGGAGGACGAATCTGCACTGTTTCGCTGGCTGTAGTCTTATGATCGTCAGGGGGACGCAGATCCCCACCACCCACGTCCCTGCAGGTGATGCGCCTGCTGTGGTCGGATCGAGCCGCAAGGAGGACATGCGACCAATGGTGGTCCTCATGCTGGATCTCGACGGTGCCTGGACTCGGCCACCCCACCGGAGCCACAGCGTATGCCCGAGCCAACCTCCTCCCGAGATTTTCGGATTCCCAACAATATCGAATATGTGTATCGGGGATCTTGATGGGATCGGTGAGCGGTAACGGCGCGTCGCCGCAGAGCGAATACATGGTCACCGTCCAGACTCAATTCAGAGGACCTCGGGGACAGAACCATATGGGCAGCTCGAGAGACGAGAAGCTCGCGGTGAACTCTATATATTTACGACCTGCAGCAGCAGTGGGAACCCAGAGCTCCACTGCTTTCCGATCCGATCACTTCTCCCTTCAATCAGTCTATACGACAATCAGACTCGCGACACGATCACATACCTTTGGACGACATACGAGATGCTTCCCACATCTACGAACATTCTCATCGTCGGCACCGGTCCCGCGGGCTTGGCATGCGCCATCTCCCTCGCGGTGAACGGCTACAAGGACATCGCCATCGTTGATGCCCGCCCAAGCGGCCGGACCCTCTCTCGAGCTATAGTCATCCATGCTCAGACACTAGAGGTAGGACAACATACCTTCTCGTTGCCATGCCCGCTTCAATGACCTTTGTCAGGAACTCGACACCGTGGGCTGCGCCGACAGACTCAATGCGCGTGGTCTCCACGCGAAGTACATGACGGTGCGCGCGCAGAGCACGCTCCTCGCCAAGGCGAACTTCACGAGCTTAGCGCCGCGGACGCGCTACCCATGGGCGCTCCTGATCTCGCAAGCCGAGACGGAGGAGATCCTGGAAGAGCGGATGAACGAGCTCGGCATCACGATCCTGCGCCCGTACAATGTGACGGGCATGAAGAGCGTCGAGGGCGGCATGCTCGTGCAGTTCGAGACTGGCGAGACCATCAAGGCGCGGTATGTCGTGGGCGCAGACGGTAGTCGGTCCACGGTGAGTGCCGTCGCGCCACAATAACGGCCAGATCCTGACGCGCTCCTCAGATCCGCCAGCTCGCCGGTATCCCTTTCAGAGATCCCTTGACAGGGAAGGAGCCGCACGCAGAGAGGCCCCGGGGCGTCGAGACCGACAGAGAGCTGGAGAAGCGGCTCGGGAAGGAGCTCGTGATCGCCGACGTGCACCTCTCCGGGCGCATCCCACCGGAAGTCAACACGGAAGAACTCTCCGTCTTCCTCAGCCCGCTCCAGTTCCTGCTCCTTGTGCCGCTCCCGTCCCTGAAGGACGACCCGAACGGGCGGACGGTCTACCGCATGTCGTGCCCCGCCGAGCCGGGCTCGGCGGACGTCACCCTCCCGCGCCTGCAGACCGTGCTCGACTCCGCGCTGGGGCACCTGCCGCACGGCGGGAAGCCGCGCGTGGACAGGATCCTCTGGTCGTCGAACTTCCGCGTCAAGTCCGCGGTCGCGGACCGGTTCTTCGCGCGCCTCGGGGACGGCGCCGTCGCGCTCATCGGCGACGCGGGGCACGTGCACTCGCCCGCGGGCGGGCAGGGCATGAACCTCGGCATCCGCGACGCGATCCAGCTCGGGCGCACGCTCGCAGACGTGCTTAGGCGCGAGGCGGACCCCGGCGCGGCGCCGCACGCCGCGCGCGCGTACGCGCTGCAGCGCCTGGGGCAGTTCTCAGAGGAGCGGCGGCGGATGGCGGTGCAGGTGATCAGGATGACGAAGGTGATGACGTGGGCGACGGGCCTCGAGACGCTGCCCGCGCAGAAGATGCGCGACGTCGTGTGGTGGCTGATGGGCCGCGGCTCGTTTGTGAACAACAGGCTCGCGCTCCGGCTGAGCGGGCTGCAGGCGGTGGAGCAGACGAAGAAGCCGGCGCCGGCTCCGGCGCAGCAGATGAGCATATCGGTCACTGGGATCGAGAATGGTATCCGCTCCCTGCTGTCCAAGGATCCCCAGAGCCTCCAGCAAGGAGCGGGGGGTGCCGCCATCCGAGTGTTCTCGTATGTGGTCTTGTTCGCGTGTCTGCTCTTCCCTACGGTATGGCTCCGCCGGGCTGTGCCGCTTGCCGCCGGTGTTCATGCATAAATTACTCTTCTTCGTGTATTAAGCAGGATACGTAGACGTTGGCAGACATTAATGGGTACAAGAGGTGCAATCTGGGGCGTATAAGCAGAGTGGACTCTCGCGACTGAGGTTCATCTTTTGTAGTCGGAGGTCCTGCCTAGCGCAAGTCGTGTCCCTGCAGCATCAGCGGCGGATGATGATGCAGAGCGAGCTTTTCCAATCAACCCCAGCCCCAGAAAGATCCCGTTGGCAGCCTCTGTGCGCATTTACTCGAGCCGGCAAGAAGATCCAGAACTGTAAGTGGTGCGCTCTGGCAAGTGCTGGGGTACATACTTACTTGAGTTCAGGGCCGCGCGTGGTGCCTGGCGAAGAACGCGGGGGGCTGTCACGTGCCCCCGCACATTCTCCGCTCGTTCTGTTCTTCTTTCTCTTCACAGACTCCCCAAGACGGGACCTCTGTCTGGTCCGTGAGAGCACAGATCGCCGCGGCAGGATCAGACGCATCGATAAACCCTGCGCGCATTCTGGCTCCCCGTCTCCCCCGGCTCTTTCCCCAGCTCACATCCACCTTCCTTCGTCTCCTAGCAAACCTAAGGCTCGAGAATATAAACACTGCGTGGTTGCTTCCCGAACGAAAAGAACTGGTGAGCGGCGCGATGCCGCTTCCCGCCAAGGGCGGATTCTACGCCGTCGCGAAGGGGCGCAACCCCGGGGTCTACACTACGTGGTGCGCACCACCTCGATCGGGCTCGCACAGCGCCGCCGACGTGCTCAGAGAACACTATACAGGGGCGAGTGCGAGGCGCAAATCAAAGGCTATGCCGGTGCGAGATACAAGAAGCTCGCGACCCTCGCCGACGCGCAGGCCTGGGCGAGCGGGATCAGCGGCAACCCGGTGATTTCTGGACCTGAATTGCTCCCAGCAATCGCCCCGCCACCACTGCCGGCGGAGGATGCGCAGGGGCAGCTGATCGTGTACACGGACGGCGCGTGCCCGGGAAATGGCAAGGCGCGCTCGATCGCGGGCATAGGCGTGTGGTGGGGCCGGAACGACGAGCGGTGCGTGCCTTCGGGATGTCCGAGTGTCGAGGATGCCGATCGCCCAGGTGGCTGACGGGCGAGCAGGAACCTGTCGGAGAGGTGCCCGGGCGACCCGACCAACAACCGCGCAGAGCTAATCGTGAGTGCCGCTTTGCACGACTCCGGCCTGTATCGAAATGTCTAGCTGCGCGCATTAAATACTGCGCGACGCAGCTGGCACCGTCTCTGCATCCGTTCCTCCTTTCACCATGCCTAGTGCCGTGCTGCGCGCGGCGACTTCGCCCGTTATCCTCCCACTGCTGCTCTCGTGCGGGCTGTTGGGCTCTTTCTTCTTGCACACGCTGGTCGTGTACCCGATTACTTTCCTCGTTGCTGTACTCGTTTACCTGACCATCGCGCTCTGGCCGCACATCCGCGCTGACCTCGGACACACTCGCTTCGTACAGGCGATCGTGCGCGCGCTGGAGACTGCGCCGGAGAAGCCATTGCTGATCAAGACCGACTCGCAGTACAGCATCAAATGTACGTTTACATCTGTCCAGTACTTCTTTCACCTCTCGGCTTTCTGACGCTCTGTTGCCACCCTCTCCCCGCAGGCTTCACGGAGTGGATCTCCGGCTGGGAGAGGCGAAATTGGTTCAACAGCAAGGGCGAGCCGGTGAAGAACGCGTCGCTCATCCGGTACACCGCCGCGCTGATCAAGGCGCGCGAGCGCAAAGGCTGCAAGGTGCGCCTCACCCGTCCTCATCGCCCGCCGCCCGTCCCCCCACTGACGCACCGCAGGTCGCGTTCGAGCACGTCAAGGGCCACGCAGGCGAGGAGGGGAACGAGGGCGCGGACCGGCTCGCGGTGGCGGGGAGCGCGCTGCCGGAGCTGCCGGAGCGCGACTGGGACGCGCTCGCGGCGCGGCTGCTCGAGGACGTCGAGGCGACCGCGCGCGCGCGGCGCGAGGCGGACGCGCGCGCGGCGGAGGCGCAGCGCGAGGCGGAGCGGGTGGAGATGGCGCTCGCGGTCGAGGTGCAGCGGATGTACGACGAGGAGGAGCGCGCGAAGCGGGACGTGGCGCTGCGCATGGCCGAGCGCACGCGGTCCTCGGACGACCATGCGCGCATGCGGGAGAGCGCGGCGCGGTGGGCGCGCCAGGAGGAGACGGTCGTGCTCGGCGAGCCGGAGGGCGACGACGGCGATATCGACTACGACGGCGACACCGGCGGTGGGGAAGACGTGTGGATGGACGTGGAGGTGGACGAGGACGTGGAGGTGGATGAGGACGTGGTGGACGAGGACGTGGAAGTGGGTGAGGACGTGGAGGTGGAGGTTGACGAGGGCGCGGTGCGGGCGGAGTACGAGCAGCTGTTGGAGACAGAGGAGCGTGAGGCGCAGGCGCGGAGGCGGCGCAGGCTGGACCAGCACATGCGGGAGGCGCTCCAACGGGACCAGTACGACACGCAGGCGAAGCGCGCGCTCAAGGAGGAACTCTCGGGCGACTTCCTCGCGTCCCCGCGGACGCAGGAGAGGGAGCCGACGGAGCAAGAGCGCGAATTCGAGCGCCAGATACGCGACATCGAGGACATGGACATAGAAGAGCACGAGAAGAACAGCATGCTCTTCGCGTGGCGCGCAGACCCGGTCAAGTGGGAGTACCTCAAGAAGCGGGCCATAGAGAAGCGCGTACGGCAGGAAACCACCGACTGCCTGCGCGAGAGTTCGGCGGAGATCGAGGAGCGGATGGAGCGGATGCGCCGGGCGCGTGAGGCGCGCGCGGATGTCCGGATGGAGGAGGAGCACAAGGGCGCGGACGACGAGCGCGAGAGCGCGCTGGCGGTTGAGGAGCGGATGGAGGCGGAGCGGCGGCGGCGGGCGCGCAGGGCGCAGAAGGCACGCGCGAAGCCGGACCCGGACCCGGACGGCGAGCCCAGCAAGCACGACGAGCGCGTGAAGCGGCCGAGGGTCGACGCCCGGGAGCCCGAGGACCTGGAGGAGGAGGACGAAGAAGTGCTGTTCGAGCGGGAGCTCGGCCTGCTGGGCTCTGCGGATCAGTGGAGGGCGGAGCGGCAGTTCCTGGCGCCGCCGGCGGATGCGCAGCGGACGTCGTCTTCGACGTCTGGCCCTTCCGGCTCGATGCGTACGAACTCGTCATCCGGCCCTTCCGGCTCGATGCGTACGAACTCGTCGTCTACCGTGGGCGAGCCCGATGCTTCTGCCGCCGTCATCGTGCGCGAGGAGCGGGTCGGCGCGGCGCGGTTCCTCTGGGACCAGGAGGGCCTCGTGTATGCGCTTGTGGATGAGGGCGTGGATATGCCCGAGGAGGAGCTGAAGGTGCGTCCTGCTTCCCCTTGCCCCCCAGCTGTTGCTGGTGTATGCATTGATACCCTCGCTCGCGACTGCATTACTGATGATTCGTTCCTGCAGGCGTACGCGGAGTGCCTCCTCAGCGACGATGACGAAGAGCTGCTCGAAGCCAACCAATGAGCATCCCAGTATCGTTGATCCCTTGTTGAAAAATCCCGATGACGCTGTGTATCATATTTGCGTTGGTGCGTGTGCTAGTGTATTATACTTTGGTCGTATCCTGCTCTTGCTTTCGGTGTCGTGCTCTCGCCTATATTATATCCATGTGCAATGACTAGACCCGCAGTCCACAATTCTAGAAAATCTTACTTCCTCGATCCGATCTGTCGTTGTAGCTCGCAATGATTATGCGGCCGCTCTTGTGTCTCCGGTTTACATTTCAGACTAACTGCAAGTAGCCGGAGGGCGTGGCTCTAGGTGGACCCGGCGTGGACGGACTCGGTATGTGACTTGCAGCTCCCTAAACAGGCTGATGCGCAGCATGCGCCTTGGCTGGAGCATTACAGCATACCTGCGTCTCGTGCTCCCACCTCGTGTGCAGGGTCTCTGAAATTTACATCCCTCGGTGCACGTTGGGCTGTCGTGTGGCGCTCGCGCTGGGGGGAACCTGGCTACGAGCCACACAAGCACAGGACTGGCACCGGTGAGTGATGCTTTGGAGGTGGCGCGATGGCAGGCCCCACGGGGTTTGCAAAGCGCAGTACTGCGTGTCGCCGGTGCAAAGATGCGGAGCTGGTGCTGCATTCTGATCGAGCTCGGCTGTGGCCCCTGTATGATACTCGGCATGGCAGCGGTGGGACCCGGAGCGCGGTCACTGGCCCGCAGCGAAGAGACAAATGAAACCACGGGTGGCCCCACAGAGGACGCTCCCCGGACAGTGACGTCACGCGACACGGTCATACTCAACGCTCGGCACCTGAGTGCCGCCTCATCTATAAATACTAACGACGGCGATCGCGAATATCCCTCGCATTTTATACCAAACTCCTCCCGCAACCGTGCAGCATACGCACCACGATGGCCACACACCCTCCCACGGCGGATCCTACCGTGTTCTCCACCCAGGATGAGCGCCGCCACCACGAAGGCCATTTCACTGCGCTACCAAACAGCAGTATCCCCTCCCCCCGCGTGGCCCTCATTACGGGTGCGGGACAAGGTTCGTTTCACTCCCCTGCGCGGCGCACACGATGCTCAACTTTGCCCCTATAGGCATCGGCCGTGCGATAGCACTCCGACTGGCACGTGACGGCTACCACACCGCGCTCGACGACATGCCTTCGAACAAAACCGCGCTCGAGGAGACTGCAGAGCTTGTTCGCAAGCGACATTCGCGCAATGCGATCACGATCTATATTGACGTGTCCAAGGAGGACCAGGTCGGAGAGATGATCGACCGGACTGTCAGAGAGCTCGGCGGGCTCGACGTTGTACGTTCCCGGCTCTGTCTCCTCCGTCAGTCCTTCACGTGCCACGTAGATGGTCGCAAATGCAGGTGTTGCGCTCCTCGAGCCGTTCATAGACTGCACGTCCCTCCATCCTCCCCCGTCCCGTGACTGACCTGCCGCACAGCCTCGATGTCGGTCTGGGAGAAGACGATGAACGTGAACGTCTTCGGCATCATGCTCTGCTACAAGCACGCCGCGCGCGCGATGATCGCGCAGGGCCGCGGGGGCCGGCTCATCGCCGCGTGTTCGATCGCGGGCAAGCGCGGCGACCCAGATTCGGCCGCGTACTGCGCGAGCAAGTTCGCGGTGCGCGGGCTGTCGCAGAGCGCAGCCATCGAGCTTGCGCCGCATGGCATCAACGTGAACTGCTATGCGCCGGGCGCGATCCACACGAATCTGCGTACGTAACCGAGTTTGTTGTGTGCCTGGCTGGACGCTGATATGTGGTGCGCAGTCGATGAGGTGGACAAGAAGTATACCGCGGAGGAGGGCGAGCCAGTGGGGTCGTACATCAAGAAACGCGCGGAAGGCATCCCGGCAGGACGTGTCGGCACACCCGAGGATGTTGCGGGTGTCGTCTCGTGGCTGGCGAGCGAAGACTCGAAGTTTGTGACGGGTCTGTTGTCTCTGAATTCGACGAAGGCTATATGCTGATAGCGATGTCGTGCAGGCCAAGCGATTACGGTTGATGGCGGAACTTTGTTTGACTAAGTGCCGCTCATCGCATGTAGACATAGTGAAGTCCATGTCAGATGCAGCACTAAGAGGGATACACTGGGTATATTCTTATCATCGCGTTGATGGTCAAATGTTGTGCTTAACTCATTCATTTTTAGGCTGCATAATTGACTCACATATCTACGGACGAACGGGACGAATCGGACGAAATAGGACTTGTATGATACTAACTAATTTGCCACAATTTTACTGTAGGATCTATGTGCGTATTCCGATCCCGATGTATTCTCACAATGCTATGTGTCTGCTGTGCTACTCTGACATCGGGTGTGTCCATGGTACTAGCTCCTTCGCTCTGCACAACATTAGTCCATGCGTTTCTGTCCTAATGCCGAGTGCATTCCTGACTCGCATGGCTCCGGCAACAAACACTATGCCATGGGCCCAATCTGCTCCGTACGGTCGTCAGTGTGGTTGGGGGTCAATCAAGGATCTTGAACTTGTTCCTGGGAAGCCCTTGGACAAGCGTCTCGTCATATTCGCAGTTGCGAAACGTGACATCTATGCCATCAACGCTCGTAGCTGAGAAGAGGATAGTCGGCCAATCTGGCTCTACAACAACGAAATTGACTTGGCGAAAATCAAGCTCAGAAAGATCCTTGAAGTGCTGAAGGCGAGTTCGCCGCTGGGCCCCGGAAGGCGTTCGCTCACCTGTCATTGGACGTCCCAGGTGGTGGGCACAATCGCCGTGCATGACGAGATATGTCACATTCTCCTGTATGTCCTGATGTTCAATGAGATTCAACCATAGCTCATCGGAAACAAGTCCCCCCGTGTCTAGCCACTCGAGAGTTTTGACTCGTCGAAGGATCTCATGTCCCGGGCTGCCCAGGAGCAAGTCTCGAACGACATTCTCGAATGGCTCTAACTTCTGATCTTGATCAACAAGCAGAGACTCATTGTGATGTCGACGACGTAGTTTCAGCATGATGCACCTCGTCGAGGGTAACGGTGGACTGCTATATTCCAGGCAAACCTGAAGGGCTTCCGAACATGGCTCGACGTTGATAGTCAAAGACACCACACACGTGTTGTTCACCGCCCCAATGGAGACTAGAATGTCGTCCACTGCCTCAATGAAGCCTAGAATATGAGCCGCAAGTCCCTTTAGATGCAGCATCTGCTCCGTTAACGCTCTACTTCGGTACTTGGGATCCATTGACAAGATACAATCGAGTGTCAGATGTGTAAGAGGGAGTTCAGGCGCCAGGGCTAGGGGCATGATATCGAGGACTCGTACGCAATCCGCTACGCTGTTCGTTAATAGAAAACTTGTCAAATTTTTAAAAGTCTTGGTCTGCGGAGAGCTGGTGAAAGGAGCAATGTAGGCCATCTCTAATATCTCCAAGACAGGCATATGCGCTTGCATGAGACAGAACAGAGACATATCCACGTGGATTTCCTTGACATTCGGCGCCCCTCGAATAATGAGCGTGCGCAAGCTTGATACATCCTTGTGCACCGAAAAGAGATCCATAGGCGCGACCATGTATGCAACGTGTCTTTCGTAGACATACGGAGTTCCTTGGCTTACTCTGCACTTCAAGCTAAGAGAAGTGAGCGAATGCGCTGTTTGGAGCTGGCAAGCGACCTGGCCGGCGATGTCGTACATGTCATCAGCGCGTGATCTCACGCATAGAATCTCGAACTGCGACAGCTGGCCGAGAAACAGCCGTAAGGTCTCGGTGTTGTCACGGGGGATATTAACAATAACCATGCCAGTGTCTTCGCTGTTCCACTCCAGCGTGGCGTCCTTTTTATTACCGCGAAAGATAAGATCAGATCCATCCATAAGAGCGGCTGACGCACTCGTGAATCCACTTCGTTCCACCACGCCTTGAAAGCTTCCCGATTACTTTCGTGGATAGTTGCGTGAACTGCGGAAGATGTTAGCGATACAGCACGAAATGCAGCGCAGTAGAACGAACTACTGACGCTCAACGTCGTCCCCATTCGTATCATCACACCAGCCCTCAGACTGCATCTTGGCCAGTAATGCTGCTCGAAATGGGCGAAAGACTGATACGAAGGGTTCAACACTCTGGGGAGGAGGGAGGAAGGAGGAGTTGCAGATGGATGAGACTCATAATCCGAGGGACATCGGTTAAATAGACCTACGCCTCGGACTTCGGGAAGTGAATACCGTTGTTGGCTCAAGAGATACTGTGGCGTCGTTCTCTTTCAGGAAAGTTGATGGTCGTCAGGGATACTCAGCGGTATTTGTTGTCATTCCGCAATTCGAAGGAATGCCAAATGCTATCGAAGAAAATAATCTCTGTCGACACGATTCTGGAACACCCCGATCTCAGATACCAATTCGGTTGAACCTATGATTACTTGGTACATACCTGTGAACAAGGAACGCCGCAGGGGCCTCTTGCTGATCTGAGAAGTCCGAAAATCCTGTGAGCATCACTCACTATAGTCCACGATTCGACAGATACATCGGGTGTCTCGGAGTATTGTACTGTTGTTCTACAGTTTCTATACTGTGGCTGACTTACCTAAAAGAGACATGTGTGCGCTATGGCGAAGGTTTGTGGCGGTAATTCTCGGCCCGTTCTCAGTGCCGATTCGGAGTATAACACTACACCCGTGAAACCGCTATGTCTTGGCCCGGATAAGTTCGACAGACAATTGTTTTGAAAAGAGCTAGCCAGACGCGGACCTAGACTGGCAGAGTAACCGCGAAGTCCTTTGTCACATCAACTATTTCACTACTGTCGCCGGATACGACATCTTCCACGGATTGTCATAGTTCTTACGTACTGGATTCACCCATCACGATTGATTCCAGGCAGTCGGAAGTATCATTTTAGACACCAAAGATTCTTTCAGGAAAGTAGCAGAAATCGGTCGCGATCTGACACCTTTCACTAGCCAGTTCGGGTATGGATCTATCTCCAAATAGACCGGAGTTGTCTCCGGTTACCGTATGCCATATTAGCTGTATAAGCAACGTGCCATTCGTGGCGAATATGAACGCCCTGGAGGGATTTGCTAGAAGGAGAAAGCAGTGACAGATCGTGTCCTGAGTGCTTACCACAGTCGTCTGCCATTAAGGTACAAATCACAAGTTCATGCACAGTAGGCGAAGCGACGGACAGAAAACGTGAATTGATCATCCTCAATGACCATGCCCCTCCAGTTTGCCAGCAACACCAACTGCTTCATCCCGAGCTTGACCCAACCCAGGGTCAATAGTCCCGGGGCCGTGAGCAAGATGTGGCGGTCGCTGCTCTCCTGGAATTGCAGGCGCTTCTAGCGATGGCGGCATCGAGGAAGCGGCGGCGGACGTAGATGTGGTAGAGGATGGTGCAGTGGAGCTTACTGTGGGCTGCGCGTCAGGACCTACGATAGCTGAACGGAAGGGAGAGGGTGCAACGAGTGGTCGGTGAAACCGTGCGCGAAAGTCGTTCGGCGGTGCTTGTGAGGGATCTTGAACGAATGGATGGTTGACGTGGTCTCCCATAGGATATGGAGGCACATTTGGGTCTCCGACATTGGTGCCGTCTGGTGGCTTGGGAGCATTGGCAGGGTGGTGCGCAAAATGCATTCGCCGCTGTGTGGCATGGTCAACGTGAGGCTCCGTGATCGCGATCTGAAATCTTACCTGCTGATCCCAATGGTCCCAAGCTTGCGCAATTATAGGTTCCAGAGAGGCCAGCTCCTCGTTTGTCATGTTTAGCGATCGTAGAACATGCTGTTTCAGCAAGGGAGCACAAGAGAATGATAGTAGGAGCGTGGAAGCAAAGGTCTGGCCGCCTTGCGGCTGACCTTGAGGGAAAGGCGGTTCGTGCATGGGGTGTGGTGGGTGTGGGTGAGGTGGCATCTCGTGTGGCATGACAGGCTGGTACTGTCCCTCGGGATTTATCCTGTACTGGACGTCCTCCATCCCTGGGATAATCTCGTTGCCCATGTCCAGCCCCAGCTCCCTCAGCTTCCGCGCCTTGACGAGTGCTCGGTGCTTCCGCTGTCGCTCGCGAGCTGCCGCACGCACCCGCTCTCGTTTCGCGACGTCCTCGGGAGAGATATCGTCCCCTTTGTACTCCGAGAGCGTCGAGGCCACCGAGATCGATGTCGGGTCCACCTGGGGCGCACTAGCTTGTACCTGCGACAATGCCAGAATATTATTCAGTCCTGCCTGACGGTCTCGTTCACGCTTTCGGCGCTGCCGCTCGGCGGCCTTCTCGCGCTTGTGTCTCTGGCTAGGAGTCTCGTTTTCTCGCGAGCGTTTGCGAGACGACGAAGGCGTCGGGGGAAGTGCTGTCTGATGTGATGGGTCGTGATGATGGGCTGCTGAGTCCATGAAAGAAAATGTGTATGATATTGTGTCCTGATCCCTCCTGCGGTGACCGTTACGGCTGCTTGCTCCTTTCTGTCGGGGGGTTCGAGTGACGAGTCGTGACGAGAGAGTGACAAAAGTGAACCAAACACCGTCACACTGCGTTTATACACATCCTGTGGCGTGGGAATATCTCGGCTGCTGTCTCCAGAGTAGTCTCGGGTTTTCTGACACTCAGTAACAGCCTTCGACGACTGAATGCAGTCGCTTGGAAACATTGTTGCGAGGGTACATTACAATTGTACTTCTACTCTAGGAAATTATCTTCTTCTTCAACATGCTTTCCCTTCCAGGACCGACGCCAATCCATTCGATCGGGACGCCGAGGAATTCTTCGATGAACCCGATGTACTTCTTGCAGTTATCAGGCAGGGCGTCGAAGGTAGTCATAGACGATATAGATGTCTTCCATCCAGGCAGTGTCACGTATTCCACCTCGACTTTTGCGAGTAGCTCGAGGTCGGCTAGAGGTCATCCGGTTATAACGCCACTACAGGCCGAGGGTAGCAAATCGACTCACCGGGGAAGCCAGGCAGCTCCTTTCCATCTACGAGATACTTGACGGCAACCTTGATCTCCCCAAGGTCGTCTAAGACATCGAGTTTGGTGAGGTTCAGGGTATCGTAACCATTGATGAGACACGAGTGCTTCATCACGACTAGATCCAGCCAACCGCAACGTCTCCGACGGCCGGTTGTGGTGCCATACTCTCTGCCGACTTCTTGCAGGTGGACACCGACATCCTGAGCAGATAATTAATATCCGATTTAACCGAATAATGGATGAAGAGCTAACATTCAGCTGCTCCGTAGGGAACGGACCTCCACCAACACGAGTCGTGTACGCCTTGACGACACCAATGGTCTTGCCTATCTTCTTCGGCGGAATACCCAGGCCCGTGCATACGCCTCCAATAGTTGTCGAGGATGATGTGACGAAAGGGTATGTACCGAAGTCCAGGTCGAGCATCAAGGCGTTCGCTCCCTCGACGAGGACCTTCTTGCCTTCGGCCAACGCCTTGTGAATGTATACAACGCTATCGACGACGTACGGTCGTAACCGTTCGGCAAGAGCCTTACAAAGTGCATGAGTGCATTAATGAAGAGCTTGGACGTAAAGGCATACCTTATAGCGGACAATCTCTCCCTCGGTGTCATACTCGAAGTATCCATAACGCTTGAAGCGGCCTTCTACGATCTTACGGAACTTCTGCGCGAAGGTCTCGTGGTCGAAGAGGTGGTGAACCCGAAGGCCCGACCGCGACGCCTTAGCAGAGTACGCCGGGCCGATTCCCCTCTTGGTTGTGCCAATGCTATTCGCCGTTAATGTCGAATCAAGAAGCAAATGAGCGCATATACGCACCTGGAGCCTCCAAGTTCGACCTCCTTTAGCCCGTCTACAATCTGATGGAAGTCAAACACCAGGTGGGCACGGTCGGAGATGAAAAGACGGTTGCTGCAGTCGAGACCTAATCGTACCAATCGTTAACGATCTATTTGAGATTATTTGAGTTGCCGTGCACCTTGCGCCTGAATGGCATCCAGCTCGTCGAAGAAGGACGGCACATGCACGACCACTCCCGAGCCGATGAGACCCACGCACTTCGAGTTGACGAGACCTGATGCAAATTTACGTAAATGAACATCGCGATGTGAATGTTCTCACTAACCGCTGGGAAGCAGATGGAAGGCAAACGTAGTTTTGACTTTCTCGGGACCCATAGGCACGATGATGGTATGGCCAGCATTGTTTCCACCCGCGCAGCGCGCACAGACATCCGCCTCCGCGGCGAGGATGTCTACGAGCTTCCCCTTCCCCTCATCTCCCCACTGCGACCCGAGGACGACCGTGACCGTGCCTGATAGCAATCAGCGCATGTCGAAGCGCGCAAGAAGTGCTCAAAGGGTGCTCACCGTTGTCTCCCATCGTCGAACGAAGCCTCTGCTCCGGCACAGTGCCTCAGATCGGATAAGAGCCTGGACAGAACCCAAAAGGCGCGAGCGGCTGTAAAGCTACAACCTGGAGCTGGTCAAATGTTTTGCAAAGGACACTTGGAGTCATATCGCCAATCTAATCTTATCGGCGTTGACGTTTGATAAGTGCTTGAGCGCTTGAGCACTGGGCTGGGCTTCTTGAATCTCATTCCAAGTCCAACTTTCAAGTCGCACAAACTTGCACACAGCTCCAATACGAGATTGGGGAATAAGCTCTATTCGCATAATTAGGAGGCATAGGGGAGGAAGACACAGAGCAATGGCAAAGCGTCCTAATCGTACAATTCACTTTCCTTGCACCACGAACGGCCTTCCAGGGAAATCGTGTACTACGGCATTAGTAGAAATTACAGGTACAGAAGCACCGAAGCCCATGTAAACGGTCGAAATGAAAGTGCACGAATAAGCCTATATGATCGGAGATGTGTGTAGATGGATACAACAAAGGAGCGTGGAGCAGCGCAAGACCGAGGTGATATAAGCACATAATGGAAGTAGCACATGAAGCATCGTAACGGCCCTAGTTCTGAGGCGGCGACTCGGAACCGGAGGGCTCTTCCGCCACGGTCGGGTGTGGCGGCTTCTTTCTCCGGAGAGATCGTGGCAAAGAGAACGACGGGACATGCCGCTTTCTCCGTTTTGTTTGCTGCTCGCTCTGCCGTTCCGAGAGATTGCTCTGCAGCCGGCGGAGAGCCACGCCATTCTCCTCCGTGGCAAAGTCGAACCCACGATGGACCGACCGCAGCCCGGTGGACATGTCGGTCTGACTCGCGTGGAAGTTGTTGAGGCGGCGAGCACTGACGGAGGAGCGTCGGTGATCGATCTGGCTGAGCGGCCTACGCAGATGGGCAAGACCACCCCGTCCACGATCCTTCTCGAAATCACGGTCGGGCTGTTGCTTGTGCAACCACCGTACGCGATCGATGTCGCTAGTGATGTAGCCGAACTCGTATGCCTTCCAGATGTAGCGAGGTAGGAGCGCCAGAATAATCGTGAGGAGCATGCCAAACCAGAATTCAGGCGACTGGAACAAGTAGTGATTGTTGCCGTAAATGTCAGAAGAAATTTGGCTTGGAGGGATGGCATTGTAGACGGCCTAAAGATGCGTCATTGGGCAACAATTTGGAGTAAATAAACACAAGACATACTGTGTACACCCAGAGCAGAACTGGACCTATGGCGACAGCGAAGAATACCCAGCCTGTCCATACATTCGTATTAAGACCATTAAAGAGGCTTGCAGCGATAGCGGCAGCAAAGACCATAGTCTTGACGTGTCATCATCAATAAACGATATCGAGAAACAAATGCAGAACAATTAGCTTACCGTAGAGAATTCGTAAATATAAACGTCATATCCGTCCCAACGAGCCGAGGTTGTAGTGTAGGAGTAGAGAACGAGGAAGAATACGATGGCGGACTGCAATGAGACACGTCAGAAATGCCCTCGCGCATTTACTGCAACTTACTTGGACGATACCATCAAACATATATACGAGGAAGACGCCCATGCCGAAGTACTCTCCCTCCCGGCTGTGCCGGTAAAGTTCAGGCAATGCCATGAGAATATGGTCATCTAGTGTCGTTGTCAGCGACTGCGCACCGGACCGCAAATGAAATGGAAGACACACCAGCAACCCGATCGAACAGACCCGTCGCGATCGGAGGAGCGATCGTCCAGAAGGTATTCCAGAAAAGTAAGTAGGTGTAGTCCATGACGCTGAGGCAGCGATGAGCACATCACGATAGAAGGAGGAGAACCCCGCTCACTATTCACTACTCCAAGCGCAGTAAATCTGGAACCACCATAGGAGACCGATGCAGATGATGTTCTTGTAGAAGAAGTTGACGATCCTAATAATGCAGGCCACGTCAGCGCCATGGAACGACGCGTGCAGATGCGCAAACGTACAAGTTCCCATTGCGAGCGTACGACCAATGGCCGTGAACGAGGAGCAATCGCTTCAGGAAGCGGAACTAGACCGGCGTTCTCAGCATAACCAATGAGGCTGATAACAACGCCGCACGTACCTGCGCGATGGCGTAGTCGGACGAGTTGACAGCTTGTAGACCTTCTTCACCAGATATACCAACACCAACATCGGCAGCCTGGATCATACTGACGTCGTTGGCGCCGTCGCCGATCGCAAGCGTCATCGCACCGAGGCCATCCTTCACAAGCCGGACGATGAGGGCCTTCTGCAGCGGCGAGACACGGCAGCAGATCACGCCCTCGCACTCCATCGCAAGCCGGAGTAGCAAGCGCTTCGAGCGATCGTCGTCCAGAGCCTGGGTATCGCATATCAGAGACCAGACGCCAACGTGTACTGCAAGAAGGCTGCACGCACCATGCCCAGCGCACCGCCGTCGATGACAAGCACGAACCCACCCGGGCGCTCTCCGTTGCCGTGTCCGACGATGTCCGACATCCCAGTAGCGACCCGCTGCAAGGGGTATCCCATCGACGGCGACGGGTGCGATGCGGTCGGGTTATCCACGATGCCTTCATCTTCGAGAATACCGCTATCGGGGAAGAACTCTTGGACGGCACTGCACATCTGGGTCCACACGCTCTTCGTGCCATCAGCGTTGCCGCGGACGATGATGATGTTGTTATCGCGCTGGATCAAGTTCGTGCTGTGGCCGATGGCTGCAGAAAGAGTGAACAAGCGGCCCTCTGCTCGAGGACATGACGTACCTATGGCGGTCTCGAGCTTGTCGCCCGTGGCAACCCAGATCTTGATACCGGCCTCTTTGAGGTCAGCAATCGTCTCAGGCACACCGTCCTGCAGGCGATCCTCGATGGCAGTTGCGCCCAGCAACTCGAGGCTATGCTCCAGCTGCTCACACACCGCGTCGACTTTCTCTTCTCGGTTATCCAGAGAAGTGATGGCGTCATTGTACACCTCGGCCCACTGTTCGTAGGCGTCCTCTGTATGTCACGTGTAAGCACCGTGCGTGAGATATCCACGAGACACGCACCGGGGACGACCTTCCATGCGAGAGTGAGCGTCCGCAATCCCTCGCTGGCGAACATATCCAAATGCTGCCCCGTGATCTTCTTGAGCTCGTCGTCCCCAGGCCTGAGACGCTCGAAGATAACGTTGTCCGCGCCCTTCGTCAACAACAATATCCTCCCATCCCGCTCGTCCATCCTCCGCAGGACCACGCTCATACGCTTACGCGAGGAGTTGAACTCGAGGATATGCAGCAACTGGAACTCTTCCACCTCCTGCGCAAACGGCGTCTGCAGGCGCATGATGTCGCGCTCGCGGCCGCGGAAAACAAAGCCCACGTCCGCAGCGGCCTGCACGAGCGCCGCCTCGTCCGGGCTCTGCGCCTTGTATTCGATGGCGTTGGTTTCAGAGTCGACGGTGACAAGCGCAGTGTGGCACAGCGCGAGCGTCGTCCAGAAGCCATACAGCCGCTCCGCGGCACGAGCGCGGTCCGAGTCGGGAGGCGCACCGACGGCCGCGGCGATGTCGGCGGCTAGTGCGGAGTCGCGGAAGCGTGTGAGGACGCCCTGGGTGAGCTGGATGGCGCTTGCATGGAGCGGGTCGGGCACGTCCTCGGACGAGCTGGTGGACTCCTTGCCAGGCGGCGGACTGACTCGTGAGAACTTGGGGTCGGAAGGGACCTCAACCTTCTGCGGCATGTCGTCGCCCTCCTCCGGTTCTTCGTTGCCCGTGTAGACACGTCCTGCGACGGAGCATTGCCGGAACACCATGGCATTCTGCGGTCAAGGCTGAATTTACATAGGGCTAAATCACGGAATGATGCACATACCTGTGTGAGAGTACCCGTCTTGTCGGAGAAGATGTACTCGATCTGACCCAAGTCATCCGACAAATTCCAGCTGCGTGCGAGCGTCGGTGAGTCCGTTTTCTCATAGTAGATCTCCCTATCGAAATAGATGAATAGCGCCTGAGCAGTCCGGACGACTTCTATGGAGATATAGAGCGAGATAGGGATGATGTTCTGGAACCTGTATGGAAACTGCGGTGAGCCACGGCTAGATGTCAAGACAAAATACATACGTGATTAAAGCGAAGGCGAATGTCACTAATCCGTTCACATGCGGATTGTCACTCGATTCATTGTCGTTGTAAAGCCAGGGTGCGCCCAACGGATAGTAGCGCTGTTCGAGAATGGCGTCTGCGATAGCGCAGACGACAGCCATAACGGCGAGGATGCCCAGATTAACGAACCTGAAGGGCAGCCATGTTTCAGCATGACGTTCACAGCCATGGGAAAGTGTACGCACACTTGGGGATTCATTTGCCGCTCGACCTTGCTGCGCTTACTGGGCGCTCCGCCGGAATTCAGCACGATCTTGGTGTCCTCTCCGGTAAAGAGCACAACGCCGATGACCCATCGGGTGTTGCGTAGCACTGTGCCGCGAAGCAGGACTTGCTGCGAGTCGACAGAGGACTTTGTCCCGTCCGGATTCACGACCGCAGCACTGATCTTGTACAGATTGTTATCCGGCCGGTCGCACTCGACACGGAAAGCATTCCGTTTGTCCGCACACGCGGCGGCGGAGCGTAGATGTGTCAGCGCAGGATTTGCATTCCGCGACTTGAGGTTCGTCTCTCCGTCCAGGTTCTTCGTCTCCACGTACGCCACATTCTCGTCTTCGGATGTAGAGCAAATCAGGAGGTCGGCCGGGAACGACTCGTCGTCCATGATTTTTATAAAGTCGCCGACGCGCAGGTCCTCCCAGATCGTCTTCTTCCAATGCGGCTGGTCAGACATGTTGATGTTCTGGCTCTGCGGTCGGAAGCGGCGCCCCTCCTCGACGGGGAGGTTCTCGTCGTCCTCACTGTCATATTCCCGATCGTCCTCCGGGAGCGCCTCCACATCCTCGGCGGACTTCTTGCGGGGGCGTCGCAGTCTGGGCGGAATGGCTGGGACGAACGTCTTGCTCTTCCGTTGAACGGGGTTTGGGTTTTCGAAGTCGCCCCCGGCAAGGACACGCACCGTAGAGTAGTTGACGTGTCGGTCTGATTGATGCCGCTTGATGTCTTCGTAGCCATCCTTGAGCATAGTAATGCCCAGGACAATGAGCAGCGGGAGGATGACAAGACCCGGCGAGACGGTAGGGAAGATAGGAAAGAACTGGAGGATGGCAATGGCAAGAAAAAAGATGTTTGCGATCCGGCGGAATTGCTCGAGGAGATTGCGCGGGACGAATGTTATGACGGTGTACTTTGAGGTGATGACTTGGTTCGAGCGGTATATGTGCTCCTTCTTGAGCCGGCCCTTGTCGTCATAGTAGTCTGGTGGCAGAGGCTGATTGACAAACACAGTGCGAGGAGGACCGGGCTCCCGTTTGCGCGAGAAGAGAGACTCGATGTTAAAGTTGTTGGCTTTCTCATACCAGATGGCTAGTCGTGAGCGTTTGCCGCTCTTGAAAGCGAGCTGCTTGCCCATGATGGAGGGGCAGAGGAGGGTGCGCTCAGCAGGCGGGCAGCGGAGGGACCAAGAGCATGAGGAGCCGTGCAGATCGCGAGGGGTTCGCACAGGAGTGGGCCAAAGTGGTCAGCGTCCTGACACTGACATCAGCAGGCGGCATCTCCGGCACGTGCACCCAGTTTCACATCGCCGCCGGCTCGGCCGTCCCTCTCTTCGCCGTCGAAGAGCTTCGAATAGCCCTAGGCACCGTGAGGCCTGGACATCCCGCACCCTGAGCCTCCCGTTTTCTGCGATATGTGCGCCCAGTCTGCTTGTGCAACCTCGCGCAATGCTCGGCCGAGCACGTCGCACGCCGATCCGACTCCCGATTCGCTCGCTTGAGTCGGCATCCTTACGAGACCCATAATTTGTCCGGCCCTGCCATCCGGTCCCCGATCGCATACCCGCCCGACGTCACCAACAGCCGCCGCCTTACACCGACAACCTCTCCGACGCCGGGAATTCGACTGCGACTGCAATCACCCTCCTGTGCTTTCCCTGCGACTGCAATCGTCCTCCTGTGCTTTCCCTGCGACTACCATCTGACGGTGGCGCGTCTTATCATTCCACCACCCGGCTGTCCAACTCTCACTCCTTGAGCCACTGGCGCCCCACGGCCCCAAAGTCTGTGTCGCGTGCGCAGCGCACAGGCTCGCGCAGGACTCCAGTGGGACTCCTGCAGGCAGCACCAGCGAGGTGTGTGTTGCTGCGGGCTGCTCTGAGTACGTGGCGTCGTCGACATTCCGAATAGGGAGAAGAATAATCAACTATCACCGAGACGTCATCAGCCTTGTTGGTGACCATGTGGGGTCTGGGGTGAGGCCGTGAAGGACGATAACGCTGTCAGGGACAGTCATTGGGGCCTCGCCCCTCAATATGCCTCAGTAAAGGCTCAATTTCAGCCTTCTGCGGCGTGGCGTCCCCAGCACGTAATGTAGCTTATATGTCAGTCGGAAATAGAAGCTGCGCAGGAATACGATAAGCCGCACTCGGCGGTGAGCCAAAGGCGCTTCTGTGATACATCTGTGATTCGTGAATATATGATGCTGCGACGGCCAGTTTGTAGCATGTCAATCAGCGACGAAACTTATAGATAGGGGATGCCCATATGGCCACCGTCTGCTTCTAATTCACCCGTTTGGCCATTTGAGTCGGTCGGAGCGCACGTTCTTGCACGCTTCCAGGTAGGATTGCTTTGTTTTCGCCCACGGTCTAGTGCGAATATCATCCCGTGGAAGCAATGAATGACAGGACACAAAGCACCTTACGATGAACAGACGAAATGGTTCCAGAACTCTAGCTTACCTACAATTTGCAGGTACAGGGCCTTTAAGTAGCTCGGCGGCGTGAGCTACGATAAAAGTGCCATATTAATGCAATACACAGGTGAAGAGAGGAGAAATGGGGAATAGCTGGGTATATCGGGAGGTGAGCGGCCGTGCCGTATACCCCGCGCTCTGCGTGAAGCCGAACGAACTCAAAGAGGATGTCGATGATGCAGAGAAAGTGCAGTATCATGCCAGAGGGAAAGGGACAGGCATCCTATCATGATGTACAGGACGAGATGGCAGACTGTCGCTCGATATACCACTTCTGTTGCCTTCCAGGTCTCGGATCAGAAGAACTACTCAGCTAGGTGAATTTATTTAGCTTTGAAGGCTCATCCAATACGCGTCTCGACGCGCCCGTGTCACGTTCCACGTGATCGTGACACGCGTGAACGGTGAAGCTCGCCGGTTCCCGGCATCCTGACAGCTCGCGGGCGGCGGATGCAGCCTTACACATCCGCACGGGTGTGTTTACCGATTTTCTCGCGATCTGACTCAGTCCTGCTTGCGAATTCCATCTGTCTTCCGTATGGCGGAATCACCCGATTTTACTAACAAAGCCAGAGAAACCGACGTGACCAAACAATCAGTTAGGTAATATCCGCATTCGTGCTCGGTATCAACCTCACCCCCGCTGCGAAGGATACGATGAGTACGCACATTTATGTAAATATTCCGATACTCGTCCTTGCCCTGGAAACACAAGTAGGAAGTGTTGTCAAAGACGCCCACTTGACAGCTCGAAGACAGTGTCCCCATGATGGCATAATTGCCAGAGGAGAGCTCTATGCATGAAGCCAGGACAGCTCGTCACTCCACAATATTCTCGAACATGTTTTGGAGCTCTGCAAGCGAAGGTCGATTTATGGGATCATGCTGCGTGCATGCCTCGTAGATCTCTTTGAACGGGGGAGGCACAGGCCAATCGATATAGCGGCTACGTAGGTTGTTCGCATAATAGAGCCCTCTAAGCAAGTGCCCGAGACCATAGATATCGGTAGCGACAGTGTAGTCCTCGTCAGCCAGGTTGACCTTGGTTGTCAGCTCTGGCGCCATGCATGCGGGAGTCGCTAAGGTGCACTCCAAGTCGGCGAGGATGATAGGATCATCGCCCAGCAGATTGTCCAAGCGGAAGTCACAGTAGGTATATCCTGCGGAGTGAATGGCAGAAAGGCCGTGGATGACACCCAACATCCATTTGTGGACATTCGCAATCGAGCGATGGATCCTCGCGGTTGCGATAAAGCGTTCGTACGTGGGGAAGACGAGCCTGTTGTCCTCTGTGCGTCCCAGAAGTTGTGCGACGCGATAGGATCCGCGACACTTCAGCAGCACCTCAATCTCACGATGCGTGCGTGCGTGCTTCGTAAAATGTTGAGTCTCTTCGCACGCGATGATGAAGAGGCTATACAACAAGTCCTTCGCATCTTCATTGAGATGCTCCGAATAGCGCTCGTCTCCTTCCACCTCCCAAGGATAAAAGGGCTTCTTGAACTCGACTTCCTTGATATCGTTCCCGACTATCTCGATGTTGCAGTCATATCTAGGAAGGCCACGCTCGCCGCGAAGGATGTCGCCAGATAAGGTGCCAGGGTTATCAGCCAGGTGAACGTAGAAAGGTCGAGATCCGTAGTAGACATCTTGGCCGTCAGAAACGTAGCAAGACTCAAAATCATCATTCCGATCGGTCCAAAGGCGGAAGTGATCATATCCCCACATGGATTCAGTTTGCGAGCGATCAATCTCTGCGAAGAAGGCTTGATCGTTAAATTCTTTGCGAGGTGCTGTAAATCTTCAGAATGAGTCGTTGTAAATTCAAAGATATAGACGCACGTGTGTCATTATCGCATTGGCGAGGGCTCCCTGTAACACCAGTCTCGGGGCGATCGGACTGTGGTTGCGTATCCAAACGATCTATCATTTGCTGCGTGATATGTCGCCTAAACACAGCCCGAATCATGAAAATAGAGCTTTGCTTACTCTTTCAATGAATAGCCGACAAAGAGCAGGTTGATTCTCTGTGACCTGTCCTGAATACTGCTTTAACGTACGAAATAAAGAAGTCGCGTAACATCATTCCAGCGCCGACACGGCAGCAACATGAACAACGAACAAATATTTGGTCAAGCACGTGGTATGGTACGCACCTGGCATGCACTGTTTCATATCGCGGTGAAATCCTGTTTGTTCAGCTAATGTATAGCATGCCGGGCTCGCAGATGTTTCCATCACGCACTCCGCAACATATTCCCTGAATATACGCTTGCTCACAAGTGGACGGTAACCAAGGTCTACACCCATCAACAAGGCAACATTCAGTTTAGCATTACCAGCCAATACGTGACGGAGAAAAATCCACTTTGGTCAATAGATTCATAGAACATAAGTTGGTGCTTGCCAGGATCGATCATCTGATACGTTGCTCGCGAAGATGGAGGGCCGAGGCGACATTCGACTGTGTCGGACCAAGGGAATCAAGGATCTGGCTTCTGCAGGGCACCTGGTCGGAGTTCATATTGATCAAACGCGACCATTCGTCCATTGACATTCTGCGGCCACGCGAACAAGATGGTTACTAGAATTACACGTCATATTGCAGATGTGGAGACAACTTGAACCGTAACGGATGTTTTATCTGGCCTTCGCGAGCCTCAGCAGGTTCTACCACTCATTGTCTCAGACTAACACTGTCAGGTCCTCGCGTACCATTCTTCACTGGCTTAGTCCAGTGAAAATGCTGGGACTCATTGCTCTTGCACGAATTCCACTCTCGTCCACACTGGCAACCTCACTCTGTGCCGGATAAGCAAAAGATCACGCTGTGAGTAGTCTTGCCACCCTGGTTTACTGAGCGTAGCTCTTTCAAGTTCAGTGATGGGCTCTGGGTTCGCGGTCGTCTGCCTGAATCAATAGCATCGCTGGGACATGCGGCGCAACATGTTAAGACGACGACAACGACTCGGGGATTCTCTCCGCGCTCTAATGACGCCCGGATCTGTCATGCAGTCTTGCGGGATGTGGTTTAATACTAACGAGTTCCAAAGAAAGGGTACGTCCAGCAACGGCTGTCACGACTTATGTAACGTCCGTGATGATCTGTCTACCCTTTCTGAAGGGTCCTCTTCTGTTCGCCACTGTATCCTTCATGCATGCGGAAGACATCACTCTGTCCAACGCTCTTCCCAAGACGTCTGAAGCTAAATGCTTCGGATTCTCGGACACGTCGTCGCTGCGCACACACAATTAGCACGTTTGTACGGCTAGGCATGAAGGTGAGTTCTCCCTCCAGCGCATCCTGACAGTAATGAGAGGTCGTATACTCTCATTAGGTGGTCCTCTAGGGTGACTGCTAGGAGAACGCCGTCACAGACTTGCTTTTCATGTGCGCAGGTCGTCTTAGGCACATCAGATGCCACCGCGAACTAGGCCATCGCTTCGCAACGGCGTGTCTCGCGACGACATGTCCATAATCCATGGTGCGTCACCCAGCTAAATGTGTATTGAGGTAGGAAATCCAGGAACAGTGGGAGACTTGGGAGCAGAGAACACAATACAGGTTGATTCATACACGTACTAGATTCGACATACATCCACGCATCATTTACTATCCTCCAGCATCATGGGAATTTCGCTATAGGCACCTCAGCATCTCGTACGTTCCATGAGTCTGCTAATCTTCTGGGACATCTGGATATAGCCTGGTATATTGGCTCTGATCTGCAATTTCATAATACGAACGTTCGTTCATATAGATGTAGCCTTCATCCACAAGGTCATCAAGGGCCTCCCTGATTTCCGCGCGGTCCATCAGAACGATGTGAGAGATTAGGATGCCTACAACTCACTCAATATCAGATCGTGTTCGGTCACGACCTTGGGGAACACTCTTCAGGATGACTCCTAGTGTGACTGCGTCCGGCGACGAGGATGCATTATGCATTTGCAGCATGATCTCCCTCTGCAGAGGGCTGAGATGCGAGTATGGATCTCGCCGACGTGACGGTGTTTCGTCCACTCGCGGGCTCCGATCTTCGAGAATAGCAAATGGGGAAACAAAGGTCCTTGCCCTCGGGAAGTGGCTCTCTCCGGGCCTTCTCGGCGTCTCTGATACAGGGGAAGCTCGCTCATAAGGAGTGTAGATAGCCGGTTCAAGATCGGGAGTTCCGATTCTACCAGGAGTTGTGGTTGCCGCTGGGTCTGATTGTCGTACGTCTCGTACTTCTTCGTTGGGCGTTGATGCACCGGAAGCCACCGTGGTAAACTCCTCGTCATTCGTAGTGCTAGGGCTGTTTCCACGGGGATGCAATGGCATAAAATCGGCAAGCCCGTCGTTAGGATCGTTCCCACGGGGAGACAGCGGCGTGGGATTGGCAAACTCCTCGTCTGTCACGGTGTTGGGACTGCTTCCACGGGGGGAGTGCGATGTCGTGACTTTAGCACTTCTGGCCCTACTGTCCGACATGTGCCTTTCTGCACCTTTTGGAACAGATGAGGGTCGGGTTTCAGGTGCACCTATATCCTGAGGTCGAGAAGTAGATGACGGCGAGACCTGGGTGTGTTGAAATGTTTCTGCATCACGTCTGGCAGACGTGAGGCCATCGATATGTTCAGAAGGAGGTGGAGTCGTGCGAGGAGAGTGCGATGGTGTGACTTTAGCACTTCTTGCCCTACTGTCCGCCATGCTCCTGCTGTCTGCGCCTCCTGGAAGAGATGAGGGTTGATTTTCGGGTGCACCTATATCCTGAGGTCGAGAAGTAGATGATGGTGAGACCTGTGTATGTTGAAACGTTTCCACGGCAGGTACAGAAGATGTGAGGCTATCGACGTCATGGATGGGAGGCAGGGTCCTGCCGCGATGTGGCTATCAAACACAATGTCAGACATGGTATTAACACACATTTCATGATCTGTCTGGACAACATACCGGAGGCCCACGCTGAAGGCAGAGTGTCGCATACACCGCCTCGAGGGGATGGGAGTAGATCTCATGCGGGTCGGTCACACGATGGATGTGTCCGACTCGTTTGACTTTCAGGGACTTCCAGCCTCGAAACTCGTCAATCGAGCCGACGATACGCACATAGGATCGTTCCATGCCATCGTACGCGTTCGATGGAGGCTTTTCCACGTCGCCGTTCTCACCTAGCGGAAACCAAAGTCGCGCCGTGATGCGTCCGGTGCTGTCGTCGAGTTCGAATTTGACGCTATTATCATCGCATACAATGGAGATTGCGTGTGCAACAACCTTGACCTGGAGATATGAAGATGTGAATATGAAAGATTCGCCAGCGACAGTGCGATTCCACGAACGTTATCTACTTTGGATCCGATGATGAACACAGGCTTGCCGCCTTCGTACGCTGCTTCAGAGTCCTGTACCTGGCGAATTGTCACTGGTCGTAGAGGAAATTCACCCAGTCCTCTCTGAAAGTGATCGAATACGATGGTGTCATGGATTAAAATGAGCGCGCGAGCCGCATCGCAAATACCCTCACAAATGACTTCTCCGCATCCTCTACATCGACGCCTAGGGCGATCGAAGTGTCCATCGAGGTGTCTCCCATTATATCTCCGTGGCGAGTAGGTAGAATCGCCTTAGTCTCAGAGTTGACGCGAGGCAAGCTGAGATGGTGTGCGCTGCAGGCTAGGAGCTGATGAGAAGGTTACTGACCTGCATGGCATGGGCCTCGTGGGTCTCCAAATGGGGACGTCGCGTCCTAGCCTGTTCATACGGGCCGAGAGCACCTATAACGTACTGTGCCCTGCATTTGACGTTTGCAAAAACTGAAGACCGCTGAGACAGAGTGCATCGTGAAATGGACCATAGCAGCACAATGTCTAAATCAGATCACGACCAGACAGTATGTTTGGAGGCCTACGGTGGCTCGCACTGCGCAGGTGCAATAAACGTGCGTCTTGGGCATAGCTCAATGTCGCTGAAATTATTTCACTTTCCATCCATGTGGTTCCATGATCACTGGCCAGATCGGTATTGAAACGGGGACAGACTACAGACTACAAAGCAACTTGCATGCAGGACGGCGAGCAGAGTACAATAGTATCGACGAAAGTTAAAGTGATACAGACCTAAGAGACAGACATCATGAAGTTAGATGGATAGAGCATAGTGTGAATCGTCTATCGTGCTATAGATGAAGCCGCTGTCCATCAGGTCATCGAGCGCGCCACTGCAAGCAAAGCTACATTAGCCGCGAAGCAATTCTGTCACTGCTTGTACTCACGCTATGGCAGTAGCGTTTCCACCAGGAATAGCGGATGCTATATTCCTGGCGTGAATGCCCTCAGGAATTGGCGGTTGCGCCGCCATGTAATCGACAATCCGACGCTGAAGTTCTGGTAGCTGCGCCCACTGCGGGTTGGAAGGGGCGGAAGAGTGCTGTTTCGAGTAAGCCGAATTATCCGCATGGCCATTTGCAGAGGTACGGGGCTTTTCGCCGGGCAGGGGAGGCTAGGGACAGAGCTGCTCAGCAGGTCTGGCCTGAAACAAGGTGCAAGAACCACTTACACGGCCCTTTTCGAGGATCTTGGTAACCATCATGGCCTCCAGGAAGTGGAATTCTATCTCATTGGGATCAGTGACAGGCCTGAGAGTTGTCGCGTTGATATAGCGTTTTTGGCCGAAGATCTTAAGGGTGCCTGTCACTCGGATGTAGATTCCCTCACTGCGCACTGTAAGCGATGCTCATGAAGGGGACAGAAAACGAGAACGTACGTGACACCACCCCACTTATCCACTCCTTCCTCGTCTGATGAAGACCAGTTTCGTGCTTCTATCCTGCCCGTCCCGTCGTCCAGCCAGTAAACACAGTTGGTGGTCTGTGCTTGTATCGACATTACATGCGCTACTACGGTTACCTGGAGAATGTCTCTCAGTATTGCATCTATCATATTGGAGAAGAAATACGAACTGCGCCAATTTCATGACCATCGACCCGCCATTCTGCATCTGAATGCGCTTGTGTTGCATCCAGGAGCTGCTTGATCGTCACCGGTCTCAGGGACTGCGCAGCATTTGAACGCTTCGGAGGACGCGTCAGTAAGGTGCCATGTAGTCGAGCGGAATGGCCACACACCTTCGTACCACCGCCTCCTGGACTGCCACTTCCGCTGCCATACTGTGAGTTCGTCATGAAACCACCCCCGCCTCCCCCATTATTGCTGTAGAACGGGTTATCTCCGTACTTTTCAACTATGAGGACAGCTTAGCCATATAAAATCAGGTTTTGTATAATGCTCACAGCTCATTGTGAGGTTTTTTGCAAACACAACCGTGGGTGGTGGCGGAGGAGAGGTGCTGGCCCCGCGTCCGTGACACGGTCATAAATGCACGACGCGTGACATAACGCGTTTGTGGCAAAGCGCCGTACGACGAGCGGGACGGGTGACTTAGGAGGTTCAACCGCACAACATCGACAAATTGACAAAGAACGCCAATCTAGCTAGTACGTCAAGTAACCAGAATATGATGCAATGCATGAGTGGTGTTGTATATTCATATGGTAACATGGTCATAAGATACGGTGGAGGTCGAGAGTAAGCCAAGGGGAGCTGGACCAGCAAGCTCAGCCGGTGCAAGTATGCAACAACAGGGTTCATGATGTGTGGTTCTTGCAGACGCGACAAATACCCTTGGCGACTCCCTCAAAGATCTGTTTCTTCGCGTCTGTCACCTTCTTGGACACTGTAGACACGAAGTCGTGGTCCAGCTCGGACGACTCCCATACGGGTTTGCACGCCGCAACAAATGCCTTCCTGCCTTCAACGGTGGCATCTTTCTCGCCAAGCTTCGACAATGTTGCGGCCATCTCATTGAGTGAGGCAGCAGCTTTCTGACGAATCTCCTTAAAGCTCTGCACCAACTGCAAGCACAATCCCTTAGTCGAAGTTCGCGTGCCATGATAGAACCGGGACTTACGGCGCCGAACTTGTTCTGCTTTACAACAGCAGCATTCTTGAACCGCATAGTCTCGATGGACAGCAGGATCAAAGCCTTGAAAACATATCAGGAAGGAGATGTAAGAAAAGAGGGAAAGGACTTGCCTCCTGTGTGAGACTGGAAACCAACAGGATTTCATGAGGTAGTACTTCTCGTTGCACAAGATCATTGAATCGCGCGCTCATGTCTAAACGAACGATAGTCGCGACGTTAGCAAACGGTCTCAGAGCGCTAGGTATTCTAGAGACGCACTATCGAAGAATTTCGTGACGGCTGCCGGCGGCTCCTGAACCGTAGGAGGCTCCTCGTCCTTCTTCGTGTGTCCGTTCGTCGCAGACCCATTCGTGGGTAGCTCAAGACCCTTGAGCGGATGACCAGTCTTGAGTTCCGTCTGCTTCGCTGCCTCAGCAAGGACGGCCGACGGCGGTGGACGGGCGTAGTCATGGTACGGCGCGAGCCAATCCGAGAGTGCAGTCGCGAACTCAAGGAACGCCAGCTCATCTGGTGTCAGCTGTGTAAGAAACAAGAGTCAGCCGAGCGTCCAAAACAACACGCGGACGACGTGCCTCGTCAAGCTCTTCCTGCTTCCGCTTCGCGAGGCGCTCCTTCAGCGGCAGCCTGTTCTCTGGATCATTGCTCGGCTTCGGCCTGTCGCCAATGAGGAGCTTGTCCTCGACCGTGTCGTCCAGGTCACTCGCGAGCTGGAACGCACGGATATACACCTTGAGGAAGATCGAGAGCCAGCCTGGCTGCGAGCACAGAAAAGTCAGCCAATGCCAACAGGGAGAACAAGCAACCCACCCCTGGAGTCTTGTTAAAGAGGAGTGTCTGCTGATCGAAGGTAGGAAGGTGGCGCGGCTGGTAGTTTGGCTGGACCTCGAAATCTCGGTTGTCGTGGTGGACTGATAACTCCATGTGAGTGTCAGATATGTGAGCACGATGTTCATCAGACTTACAGCGGTCGAAAATGAACTTTAGCTCGATGAGTTCCATGTCGACCAAATCTGAGTTAATCTGTTCGTGTGCAATCCGCATCCTGACATGCTCTATCTTGGTAAGATCTCTCTGCAGGGAGTTGTCTAGTCTATCTTCGAAGACAATAAAGTCGGGAATCTGTACTGAATCAGTCACATGAATAACCATTCTTTATTGCTAGCCACGCACTTGCGAGTACTTTTCAGTGCTGAAGGCTCTGACGATGAACTCGGCGGTCTAGGACAGACTCCGTCAACATTCTTTTGGATGATCACATCCTGACTACTAACCTCTTGCGAGTTGCTCATGTAGATCTGACTCGCTTCCATACACTCGGATGAGTATGTCAGGTCGCCAACAGATGAGAGGGAGAACAAAGATGCCCGGGACAGGATAAAGTGAGACAGAGTGTCATTTTGAACCTGCTTCACGTTAATTGCCCGGTAGTGCTCCAATGCCAAAGATGGTGCGCCTGTCGAAGCCATGATCAGCCACACAGTCCATTATAGTTACACAGCACGTACCAACAAGGCGGTATATCCTGACAAGCATCAAGTGGATCCTGAATGAGTGCTTGCTTCTGCTGGAGGCGTACTCCAATGCGGATAGAGCGTGGTACAGGTACTCGAGCTTCCCGCTCAGCTTCCATAAGTTAACGAGGACCTGGCCGGTCAACACAGCAAGATCGTCTGCGGGCTGCAGCTCAGTATCCGGGAGATCCTTGCCGAGTTTGAGGCCCTCGAAGTACGCGTTCAGGAACTCGGTCGCACGCGCGGTTTCAAGCTCAACCGTGACTTCCGCCTCGGAGAGGTTGTATCGCAGCAGCTTCTGCACGTTGATGTAGCGCCAGAGGTCTTCCGTGGTAGCCTGCAGCGACCATACACTGAGTTATATCTCCTCTTGTTTTACGAGTGTGCCTTACCAAGGGTGAGGTTTGCGATTTTAAGAATGCTGACCACGTCGACAGCTCATCGTCTTGCAGGTCGATGTACGGCTTCAGGTCCTCAAAGCAGCATGCCTTGTCGCCAACTCGCTGGAAGTACCGCTGCAGCAAGTCCTGCAGCTCAGAGGGGCCTGCAGACGTCAACTGCTAATGAAGATATGAGTGCGATTGAGACGAACCTATTGAAACGTTGTGTGCCCGCGCACGCTTCTCGAGCTCCAGAAGCGCCAAAAGGCCTGAGCGATCCCGCCTGCCATCTTCCTCCGCGATCTGCGCCAACAGCTCCCTCGTCTTTGCGACAGCTTCACTGCACGCCGCCTTCTTCGCCTCATCCACCTCCTGCCCCGCAACATCCGCAAACGCGGCGTCCAGCACCGCGAGGAACTCGAGCCAGTTCCGGTCCCTCACCGACACAAACACACGCTCGCCGCTCAGCATGCGCCGCCTCTCCGTAAACACGAGCTACTCACTTCGCTTCGACGATGCGCTTCTGTGCGCGCTCGCCTTCCTCCTTCGTCAGCCCCTTCAGCTTCCAGATCTCCCGCCGCAGCTCGTCACACGAGAGACTCGCGCTGCATACGGTTTTTCCTGCGTCGGAATCCAGCATCTGACATGCCTCGTCGTACAGCCCGAGGTCGCGCAGGATCGTCAGATGCAGGTGGAAACGGTCGGCACTGTAATAGGAAGGAGTAGAGGCGGAGGAAATGAGACGATGGGCCAGCTTGAGGAGGACTGTGCGGAGCATTTCTGGTGTCGAGGGGTCATTAGCCTGAGTGGTGAGGAATATACGTCAGTTCGATGCGGTCACAGGAGTGGCGACAAAATCTAGGCGGCCGATGCTGACGGCGAATGCCATGAATCGCTCAAAGATCTACCCACAGTACAGGGCCGCATAATACACTCCATCGACGGTCGAAGCAACCCGAAAAACAACGCATTCTCTCACGTTGGAGCGAGATACGCAAAACATGCACATAACTGCCCCGACATCGAAATTCGAACAGCATGCATCCACCTGTCATCCGCAAAGTTATATGTACTCCAGACCCGCCCAAGCAATTCTCTCGTAAAGCCGCTTCTAGAAGGAGATCTACTGCGCCGTCGACGCCAAAAACAGAGAAGAGAAGCAGCTGAACAGCCACTTCTCAAACTGCTCGCTCCTATAAGGCCGACGCTAGCTCATTGGCATCGCGTAATAGAACAGGAGAGTGTCCTCGAAAATTCAAAACAGGTTAAAGTGACGCGCTTACCTGCAGGAACGCACTCATGATACTCCAGTACAGATAGTGTTCTTCCTGGAACTGCTTGTGCATTTTTGTCGCAATCTAGACGTAACCGAGGTCCGATCCACGCGCTCCGAAGCATTAAGCTGAGAACGCACCTGCTGAGCCGCCTTCCAATTCCCAATGCGAACATTCGCAAAGAATGTCTGTGAACCCAGATCCTCGTTATTTGGCTGCTGCTTGAAGGCGTCCTCGTACATCGACACCATGTCCGTGTCTGCATAAGTTTGGAATAAGGGGGTCAGTAAGGTGATCCTAGTGGTTTTGAAGAGCAAGCAGTCATCGCGTCACGTGAACAGCGAATTAGGTGTAGAGCCTTGTCTGAGACGAGAGGTTGTTGGCTAAGTCGGCATTGGCATGGGGGCACTGGGGAGATAATACGCGCGTACAGGGCCGTCCCGAAGACAGCCTTGACATGAGGTCCTCTGTCAAAGATGATTTCCACTCCAGATGTTGTAGTATAAGTTGTCAAGACTGGCGTATCTTCTTCCAACCTCAGCCGCCCCTCCCGGAAATTGCGAACAGCTCTTAGGAAACTGGAAGCAAAGTAAGAGTACTCACGTCGGCCGAGTCCGCGAAGGACATGCATCATGGCAGACAACGTCGGGTCGTCAGTGGGCTTGGCAGCGAGGACCTCATCGCACAGAACAAGCGACTCCTCGACCTTTTGAGAGCGAACGAGCGCAAGGGCTTTCAATGCCTGGGATCGAAGGCGCAGCGCGTGAGAGGCTGCTCACACCGCGCGACAGTACACGTAAAGTGCGCACCTTGATCAGGTTAATCTGGGGGTACTTCTTGAGCAGCTTGTTGCATGCCAGCAGCGCCGACTTGTTCGAGCCCGTGTCGAGGGCCTCTGCGTGCGTGCCGGCGGTCAGTCCAGGTCACGGAGACGCTGGAAGCGGGGATAGCGGCAGGCGTACCATAGATGGGGCGAATCTGACGTTCCACCGAGGCCATTGATCAGGACAGCGAGCAGGAGGCGACAGACAACGAGCAGGGGTATGCGGGAGGTGGCGAGGCCAGCCGAGTATAGTGAACTAGCAGTGTCGCGTGTAGAAATTTTGGCTCAGCGCCGATCGAGCCGCGCGCCAGTTGCCCCTAGTCCTACTCCGTCTTCCCGCCGAACGCGTCCTCAGTCATCGCCGCAACGTCCCGACGTCGTGCGCATTCGCTCGGACACCCGGAAGACACCGTCGACACACGGTAGATAGGTCAAGTCGCGAAGAAGACTGCCTCGCAACCATGCCACCTGTTCTGCTTTCACGGTCAGGAGGGCAACAGGCACGCACGCAATACTCGCTGACAATGCACGCACAGCGGTCTCGACCCCCTGCTCGGTGTATTTACTGGGGTGCTAGCGTATTACCTCTACGAATCGCACCCGCGCAACGAAGTACCTCCGGATGAGCGGCTCACGGCGTTGATAAAGTGGAAGTACACCAAGTGGCGCAATGAACGAGAGCAACGGTTGACGACTGGGAACACCGACGAGATCGATCTGCGGGCGCTGGCTGCTGAGGTGGAAGAAAAGTAGAGAGACTTGGCGTCCGAGCTTCTGCAGGGGCCGACGATCATGTTCGGTATGGCGACTTTAAACGCGGCTACACATCTACACGGCTCATTGGCGGTTCAACAGCTCTCTGACCATGTCCATGACCCCATGAAACACCGCCTTTTCATGCTCGTTCAGATTCGTTGTTTCCCCCTCGGTCGCTGCTTTGCTCAAGGCAATCCCTATGACAACAACGCGTCGCTCGCCTTCCAATGACCCCGCTGCTTCCGACGTCCAGACGAGCGTCGCGATCTGCGACGCATACAACGAATGCAGGGTTCCAAGATGGTCGGAGGGCGGCCCGCCGAGGAGCGGCGTCAGCTCGATGGCAGACGGGGGCTCAGGAAGAGGCTCGAGATTGGGTTGCGCTGGGTCAGGAGGGGGAGGCGGGAGCAGATCCGTTGTCGCAGGGATCGTGGCTTGTATCTAGTATGAGTCGTAATCAGCTTTGAACCTCCAGTCAAATGTTCGACACGCACTAGATTGCCAACCTTGCCCAATTGAGTGACGAGGACGAGGACACGATCCGCGAAAGCCTGCAGCAGGACGTCTGTCGGTACACCGTCGAGGTCTCTGGTTGTTTGGCTTGAAGATAGCATTTCTTGGCCTCGTTGGAATCAGAAGTTAGATGTATGTTAGATGTATGTTGATATGGCTGTATCGCGCGTTCCGGGAGCTGGAGGTCGTGGTTTGTGGCGTGGTCGACGGCGACGACGACGACGCGTCTGGCGCTGTCTGGCGCTTGACGCGCTCGCCGCGATCGGCGCCACGAACGATTGACGATATTTCCCCGGAACCACATTGATATTTCTGTCCCGCTACGACGACTGCAAGCTACTACGCTAGAATACTGATAGTGAGGAGACAGGATCCAGTACTTGAACACATATCACCCCGTGAGCCCCGAACAGCAAGTGTAGCTGAGCGTGGAGGTACGCATTCACGATGCACGAGCCCAAGCTCTCGATATCGAGCAAGGGCAAAGCCAGAGAAGACACGCACTGGCAGCTTGGTTGGTGGGACATCGCGTCCACCTCCAACCCGCGCAGGTCCGCTCCCCGCCCTCACTGCGCCCTGCGCACTAACGACCCCAGACCCGCAGGCCACTTGTATGGTCCCCCTCTTCGCTTCTCTTTCGCGCACACCCTTCACAGCCACTTGTCGTCGTCTCGCACTTCCCCTCAGATCGCCAATTCGCGCTCCCATCGCCCCCACCCGTCCTCTCTGCACCCACCGCGTATAGCCCGCCCACTCTCGTGTCGGTGTGCCCGGCGGACGAGTGGTGTTTCGCATTCTTCCCTGGTCGCGGAGGAGACGGCGCAGCGTGTCTGTGGACGCGCGGCGCACAACTTGACAACTGGCTTATCAGAGACTGCTGGAGTTTCCCGCAGGGGGCGGGCGTGGTTGCCGCCGAATGGACATGTGCACATCGCGAGGTGGGTCTAAACCTGGCTTTGTCCAATTTTGAGGCGCTGATGGCGCATATAGTGGGTCGTGAGCGATGCAGGATCGTCAAGCAGACTACCACCACGTGGACCGATCTCACCAGCTCAGGCACCAACACTATTCCTCGTCACCCAGAATCATTACATACACGTTTGCTTTACCTCCCCACTACACCCGGGGCTGAAGATACTGCGTGCCTCTCTCTTGCAGGCAAGCGCAACCGCGGACGCAAGCCCCGTCGCGGCACACGAAGATTTATCTAGCAGACCTGGAGGTCAAAAGGTCTGTGTCCGCGCAGCCATAGGGCTCAGCTACAATGGTGTGTCCGCATGTGTACTATGTCCTAAACGCTCCCCACCAACTCCTGTTCTCGTCGTAGATCCAACTATTGTTATTGCAATGCGCTCTCATCTCCTACCGCCACGACATACCGAATGGACATTACATGATCCTATGAGCTTGGGAACACCGCTTGAGATGGCGCATAATTCAGCCACTGATGATCCGTATGCGCCTGAGTGGGAGATGTGGGGCGAAGATTCCACCATCCAGCTGTGTGAGGTACACCTAGATCACAAGGGCGCAACTCGTATGTCGCTGTATTTCTCTTTTCTCGTTTATGCTCAATCCATGTTGCCTCAGGTCTGGCTACAAAGCCGATTGCCCCCCTCTCCGACGCGCGGCTGCAGCTGGCAGATTTGGTGTTTGTCTGCGAGCCGCCTGGTAGTCCACTGGCATCGCCGACGAAAGACCCGAGGAAGCTCGCAAGAGCGGCCGAGAACGAGAAAAGTAGGCCGTATCTAGTCGCGACATTCCTTGACTTCGGCGACTGTAAGTCTTCGATGCATCCTTCTGAATATTTCTCACAGCGCATATAGATACTGCGGCACCGAAATCTGAGATTCACACTTTCTCGTTCCAGAAGAAGGAACCTCCTAATAACAGCGGGATTTCTGGCTGGGTATGCAATCCATTGAGCATTGTGTCACTGTTCCTCACATGTGTCTATTAGCTCCCGCGATTGGAAGTCAAACGTGTCTTCGAAGACAAGGTCCTCTCCTTCATTGCCCCTTCGATACCCACAAATACGGTGCTCGCTGGGTTCTTGGATCTTGCCGGCTCCATTCCAAGTAGGAGGTCCAAGATCCAGGAGACAACGGTCGGACATGTCTCTGTGTTGCGAATGTACTTCCACCTTTGCTCAAGGTGTTCCGTGGAACGGTGCTGATTAAGATATACAGCCCCGATATACGCAATGATGAGCAGTGGGATACCTCACCGCTCGTATCGCACGCAGACCACATAGGCCAACACAGTACGTATTAGCACGGGTATTCTGCACAGCGCTCGTTGACAATTTGCACAGCACCGCTGAATGTCGCGATCTCGCCCAACCACACACTGCTGTGCAGCATTACCCCGGCATCTCTTGGTATCCAAATCTCCATTCATCCCGTACCACACCGGCGCCCAATCTCCCTTGCTACGCCGCGACACCCGCAACCAGATTTGTCTCGCTCCCTCGTCCATGCGATTCGCGCGCGATACTCGCCTTCTGATGTCATACGTGCCCTATCGCAGCCAACAGCGCCTCTTGAAGCGGTCACGCAAACGCTGTATCATACGCTCACGCTGCTGAGCGCGGAATCATTTGGTCTGTCAGAAGCTTGGACGGTGGAGGTGCTCGGTGCCGCGACGGAGGTCTACCTGTGGGTGTTTGTCTTAGTATCTTTGCTACTACTCATACGAATGCTTTCATTGCCGCACAGCTCCCGCGCGAAACGGGCAGAAAGTGAGGAGGAGCAGGATAATCTCACTCGACGGTGGGGAGTCGTGCATGACATCTGTTCACTTTCAGCTTGCTGCACTGCCTTTGAAGATTGCCAGGACGGTGACAAGTATGATCTAGGTGAACTTTCTTGCCATTACTGCTCGTAGCTTCTGTTTATGTCCTCTTCCAGATGCCGTCTGGCAGTTGCTCGGTCTTTCTGGCTGGCTCATTGAGCTGTTGGAGAGGCTTCTCAAGCTTTGCATTGTAGTCGGCGAAGCGAGTGAAACGTCACCAGAGAAGTTTGACGCTTTTGATGGCTCAGGTGAGTAGCTTCCTGATCTCGCTCACACCTTGTGTATTAATTTGAACCGGTGCAGCAACATCTGCGCCAATGCCGCCGTCTCTCGACACGCCTGATTTCCTCCTCTTAAGTCACCCCTTCGCGCTGACCCGTCTGCATGCTGCATTCGCGCATGTAAAGCGCTTCCGTGATCAAGTCGCAAGTCTGTCTCCTAACGACGAGAACGCATGTCTCGCAAAGGATGTCCTGATGGATATTGTGGATCGCTCTGGGATTGACTGCAGCGCTCTCGCTGATGTTCTCAGTGGTTTCATAATGGAAACCAGTCCCGCAAGCGGTGAGTTTGAGAGAGTGTGCAATTGTTTTCATTACTCAGTCTGGTCGTTCTCTAGCCGAAGATCTCCGGCTGAGCCTCGCAGCCTGCAGCCCCGTGCACTCACTTAAACCGCAACTGCGCAAGATGACAGAGAAGATACAAAACTCAGAAGTCGTCGACAGGCCGCGGCTCTTCATCAAGCCCACGGACCTTGTGGATGGCGCGAATCGATTCTTGGTCGACGCTCAGCCTGCCAAGGAGAAGAGCACGGATGTTATCTCGAAGGGCCTCTTGCCCCGCCACAATGCAGGGCTGCTCTGTGTACGATGTGGGGGCAGGTCAGAGGCGGCGGAAGCTATGCCCAGTGCCGCATCTATTCACTGGCGTACTTGGGAGAGAGCTTGGACGCTCAGGTGTGTGTGCGGCGGGTCGTGGATGAGGGTACACCCGCAGCTGTGATATCCATTTTTAATGTATACCTTTGTACTACGAGCTGACCATAGACTTTGTGCCGAGGACGATGCGATAAATAGTAGCAATCATCATATTGGATCAACAGACCTCATTAAGAAACTACAGCGAGCATGTTCACCGAACACATCCACTTCATCAGATTCCATCATTGGAGCGGCGGAGTAAGATCAGCGAATGAGTTCAGAAGATTCAGAGCACCTTTACAAAGATAAGATGACGGTACAGCGGTAAAGAATCTGGAAGACAATGGTAGCTGTATTACTGAGGCATGTACAGAGTCAGAGTGGACCCAAGCGCAGAGCCCAACAGCAGCGAGAGTGCATGCCAGGATCACCAGTTCGCAAGCTGTCGACTGATTCTGAGCCTCCTGATTGACAACGATCCGAATGCCACAAAGACACAGAATTATTAACGTGCCCAGCGGAGGCAGGTCCATAAGTGTCATAACGGGCGTCAAGAGATATTGACGTCCACAACAGCCGTGGGAATAAATTGTAAAACTATACAGTCAAACCAAGCCACAGCTCGCTCACCCGCCACCGTTTGCCCAGCTATAGTAGCACAGCGCAGCCTCAAGAGCTCCCCGTAATGGCCCCCTCCACCACGTACGTATGCCGTTCGTATGATTTCGGAATATTGTGTCTGACGTTCTGTGTAGTGTCCCGTCCGTCCAGGTGTGTTTGCACGAGAAACCCGCGTCAAAGGGCGAACCGCTGACTTTAGGTCTTCCGCGACCTACAGGACATCGAGGTCCCGGAAACCCTCCTCAAAAAGCGCAAGCAGAACGACAAGGCCCGGGAGGAGCGCCTTGCTGCTGCCGTTGCTGCTCGCAAGGTGAGCATCAGATTCTCGCTGAACCTGCCGCTATCTTTTTGCTCTGTGATGCATAACTACTATTCATGGCCAGTGGGAATTTTTCTTCGCGATGCTGCCTGAATTAACCATCTTTCGGGACTGAGACTCCATTTCTTCAATCAATCTTCGTTTCTCTGAGCGAAGTTCGCTAACTTCCGAGTTCAGGCGGGCAAGGCCAAGCGCAAGGTTATCTTCAAGCGCGCTGAGACCTATGTGAAGGAGTACATCAACAAGGAGAAGGAGGAGATCCGCCTGCAGCGCGCTGCGCGTGCGTCGGGTGACTTCTACGTCCCTGCTCAGGCGAAGGTGTACTTCGTCGTCCGTATTCGTGGGTGCGTCCAGTCCTCCTCTGCATCGCTCGCGCGTACTGACCCGAGTGCAGTGTGAACGAGATTGCGCCCAAGCCTCGCAAAATCCTCCAGCTCCTTCGTCTCCTCCAAATCAACAACGGTGTCTTCGTCAAGGTCACCAAGGCGACTGAGCAGATGCTGCGCCTCGTTGAGCCCTACATCACCTACGGCGAGCCGAACCTCAAGTCCGTCCGCGAGCTGATCTACAAGCGCGGCTACGGCAAGGTCAACAAGCAGCGCATCCCGCTCACCTCCAACGCCGTCATTGAGGAGCAGCTCGGCAAGTACGACATCCTCTCCGTTGAGGATCTCGTCCACGAGATCGTCACCGCTGGCCCCAACTTCAAGCAGGTGCGTTCGTGATGCCTGGTATCTTTTTGCAATCTCTGCTCACTATATGCTCTTTCTGCAGGCGGCGAACTTCCTCTGGCCGTTTAAGCTTTCCAACCCCACTGGCGGCTGGAGGACCCGCAAGTTTAAGCACTACATCCAGGGTGGTGACTTCGGCAACCGGGAGAAGTACATCAACAAGCTCATCCGCCAGATGAACTAAGCCTTTGGCTTCTCTCTGCTTGGAGTCTTGACGTGTGGACTCGAGGGATCGCAGCCTCGGGTTTCTATTAGGGGAGTACATTTGGCATGCACATGGGTCTCTTTACCATCATCTTTCCTGTATGCCGTATGCTTTTCCCTAGCGAATGACTTAGGCGATGCACGCTCAGTGACAGTCGCGTCTACAATAATATATGTTGCCTTTGTGCAACTTAACGCAAATCACTTCGGTGACAAGCGTAGCGGCCAGATGTGGACATTCGGATTCATTCCGTTGTCTCCAGGCTCGCGAGGTGTTCTCCTTGGAGTTCACAACATCCATTGAGTATCCTCGCTCATGCACCTCGTCCGATTCATCCACTACGACTTGTTCTCGAGTAATTCGGTGCAACATAGACCTTGCACGAATGAGATTGGTGAGTAGGCGCTGTTGTGTGTATGAGCGGGAGCTCGTGTCTATTTCATGAGTCAGACGCGGAGCAACCTCATACCCACCCGTCATGTCCAAGCATGACGGCACCGTTGTATCTTGATACTGTTCCTTCTTGCGATACGACAGCCTATGCCCATCATCTCTGTTCTGGAGGTCTTTTGTTCTCTCTAAATAGCCCACTCTTGTTGTACCAGTAGAGCCAGCTAGGTCGCTATGCCGCTTAGGAATCAGAAGGAGACCAAAGATCCGGATGCACGACAAGTCAACAACCTCTTGCATACACTCAGGTATGTCCGCAGTGGTCTTACGTCTCCTGCATCGCTGAGCATGATAATCTAGGGGCGAGCAGTTCCGCCATGCGCAGAATCTGCAGCGCTCGAAGACGCACCTCTCGCGCGCCGCGTCGTGCCAGTCCGAGCTGAACAACCCCTCGCTGCCCTTCTCACAGATCTTCCACGTCGCCGCAGGGCAGGGTACAGATCCGGAGAATGCAGAGCCTGCCCCCCACCCCCGCGAGCGCCCGCGGGTCGTCGTCGAGAACGGGATCAGACAATATGCGTCCCCGCGCGGCGGCCCTCCCGAGCCAAAGAGCTGGTCTGCAAAGGGGAAAGAAAGGACACCCCAAGACAGGGACACGCCCGCCTGGCGCGCGGCAGCGCTCGAACTCGTCCTGGAGGGCGCGCCGGACACGGACGGCGCCGTCCCGCCGCTGCGGGACCTCTGCCTCCGCGTGCTGCGGGGCCTGTACCCCGGCCCCGACTTCCCCGTGCTCGCGGAGCTCCTCCCGCCCCACCTCCGCGCAGCGCTCGTGCGCTGGGCCGCCGTGCACGCGCCGCTCCCCGGCCCCGCGCTCGCGGCGCTGTGCGCGCCAGACGGGCACGCGGACGGCGAGCTGCTCGTCGTCGGGCCCGCCGCGGCGCTGCGCGACGTGTTCCGCGCGGACGGCGCGGACGTCGAGTCGGACGCGGGCGACGAGGGCGGCGGCACGCCGTCGGCGTGCGAGAGCGCTGGATCGTTGCCCGGCGGCGCGGCGTGGGACGACCCCGCCGCGCCCGACGCCGTCCCGCCCCCCTTACACACGCTCGCGCTGCTGCGCACCGCGCTGCCCGCCGCGGCGCTCTTCGCGCTCCCGCCGACGCTCACGCGCCTCGCGCTCGTCGCGCTGCCCGGCCCCGCGCCGCTGCACCGCCTCCCGCGCGTCGCACCGCTCCTCGAGGTGCTCGATCTCTCGTTCAACCCGTGGCTCGCGCGCCCTGCCGCGGGTGCGGCGGAGCGCGTGCTGGACAGGGTTGAGTGGCGCAGGTGGGGAAGGCTGCGGGTGCTGGGGCTGCGTGAGTGCGGGGTGGGCGGGGAAGTGGTGCGGAGGGTGAACGAGGGGAGGTGGGCGGATGTGGAGGTTGTGGGCGTTGAGGCGGAGGGGGCGGGTCGGATGGCGGGTGTGCTTACGCGTGCATCTAGCAGTAGCGCACTGGTGGCGGCGATGAATGACATGAATTTGCAACCGTGAATGCTTTGTATGAAGACAAGGTAGCGGATGCAGTGTGCCTATTGTGACGGAGGGGTGATATACGGAGGTACATGAGAGTATGGAATCGGTAAGCAGTGAGTATAATACAGTTCCGGATTGAACAACATGATTACAAGTGTCTGCGATGTAGCCTGAATAGCAAGCGATTCTCAAAGATATAAGTGTAGTGTTATGACGGAGGCGCATCGAGGAAGGCATGCAGGTCAAACTCGGGCAAAATCTACGGTGGATAACGGTAAGTGATATATCATAGCATATGCAATCTGTGGGCGTACCTCTGCCTCGCTATCCGGAGGCGGTTTCTTCGTGGGTGCTGCCTCACCACCTGCAGCCTTCGTGCCGTCCGATTGAGCTAGACTCTTGAAGCCGGGAAGTGAGGCGACTCCAGGCGGCCAGTTGGACCGTGGTGGCGCTTTGACTTTTAGCTCATGCAGGAGTGTCCAGAGGACCTGCGTGTATCGCGTCGACAGCTCCGGCTTTGAGACGGGTGTTTGGCCTGTCCTGTCTGCAGAGGATAGAATCCACTCATCAGTGCGTGCTCGATGCATCCGCGTAGGCGTCCACATACATAGAATGGCGGCTTCGATTTGGTCCGCAACCGCCTCCCGCCGCTCCTGCGAGAGGTACACCGCTGTCGGGCTGTTCTCGGGCACCGGGTACGCGATCAGCCCCCCGACATGGTGCAATTCGTCAATATACAGCTTGCGCTCGCTCGGGTCGGGCAGACACTCCGCGTCCTTGTACAGCCCATGCGCGCGCCGGAGCAGCTCCGCGTTGCTCTCGTCTGTGTTCGCGGTGCGGAACAGCGTGTGCATCTCCGCATCGTCGTCTGCGGAGGGGGTTGGAGGGTACGGTAGGGGGACGGTCCGCGCGGACTCGATGAACGCCTGGATGCGCAGGTTGAGCGCGAGGTGCACCGGGTCGACGGAGGTGGCGGGGAGGTAGGGCAGTTTGTCGGGAGATGTGGGCGGAGGGGGCGCGGTGCTGTGCGCGGAGAGGACAGAGGGGAAGTAGTTGTTGAGCAGGGCAGTTGCGTCGTCTATTCGGCCCGATAGCAGGTGCATCCGGATGGCTGGGGCGACCGGAGAGTTCACCTTTTGCGACATACGGACAAAGAGGGAGACTGACCTCTGCGCATTTCGCCTGCCATCAGTCTGGGCTCCAAGTCCGGGTACTCGTCGTCTACTCTGCGGGAGACGGTACCGCCACTGCCGCCGCTCTCGGAAGGCGGCATGATCTCGTCTCCGTCAGCATCGAGGTGCTTGACAGAGGTCTCGCGGGCGAATGCGCGCGCGGTGTTCGTGAATGAGTTGTGGCAAAGGTGATCTAGTACGATCAGACGCTGTGAGTAAGTCAAAGATGTCAGTGGGGCAGGCATAGACCATTGAGCAGAGGAGCGTACGAGGTCGTCGGGAGAGGGCTCGAATAGCCGATGGGTTGCACGCCCCTTGTCTTTGGAACTGGACGGCTGCATCGTCTTTACGTCTCCTGCACTGTGCGTTCAGCTGGGCCTCAACGAATGAAATAATGCGGAGGTAAAGTGCGTCGGGACACGGTGCGATATACGCCACACACGAGGCCGACGCGTGTTGGACGGCGTCCATGCTCGGCAGAAATGCGCACCGGCTCCTCGAGCGTCGGCGCCGTGTCCGCGCCCGCTTTCACTCACAGGCTCAAAGGGCGGGTCTCCGCTGCTCAGCGCGCTCCCTGTGTCTGCGCGCGGTCTCCTGGCGTTTCCCCGGTCGACAGCACCACATCACGAGACACCTTTTGTGGTCGGGCGACTGGAGGCGGGAAGGGGCCGAGCAAGGACACCGCCTCGTGTACCTACAGCGCTACTGCTCACACCACTATCCGCAACTGCTCTGGATGCGACGACGACGATGGCAAGCCACTCATCTCAAGCTCTCAGCGATTTCTTGGGCTACGCCTCTATAAGCTGCTGGCTGGGCGCCCAGTTCCCGTGAGTCCACATCAGCGCAATATCCGGAGGATTTAGACGTGGATTGCGCCATCTGATTCAATGTGTGCAGACAGGTGCTCGAGAATATGCGGAGACAGTCCGTAGAGGGTCTCGCACTGCCCTTCCTGCTCAATTGGCTGCTGGGTGAGCCCTTCATTTCACGCCTTGCGCCATCCTCGCATTTAGTCGCGTGCATGCTGCTCACCGTGACGCCTCTGCGTGCCCGCAGGAGATGTGACCAACCTCATCGGGTGCATCCTCACACGACAGCTCCCGTTCCAGGTGCGCACCACCGCACACAGCCCAAGCACTAACCAGACGGCCATCCCACCCAGACCTGGCTCGCGGGCTACTTCTGCTTCGTCGACTGCACGCTCCTCGGACAATACTTCTACTACCGCACGTCCTCCAAGCTCACACCATCCCCATACCTCCAGACACGCTCGCGCGCCGGCTCCCTCGTCCCTCGCCGGCTCTCCTCCGAGCGCACGCACTACCGCACACTCTCCACCGTCGCCGCGAACCTCGCCGCCGAGGCCGCGCTCGCCGCGCACCAGGAGGAGCACGCGCGGCGCCGCCCGCGCGCGCTCTCCTCGTCCGCTGACTTCTACGACGATGACGACGACGTCGTCGACGAGGACGCGCTCGCGCGCCTCGCCGAGTCCTTCCAGTCCGACGGCGGCCGCTCTGCGCGCCGCAAGACCGTCTCGTGGGGCGCAGACGGCGCCCCGCTCCCGCTGGGCACGGACCCCGTCCGCCAGCGCTCGGGAAGCCTCGGCGCGCCGAGCACGCGCCAGTCGACGGTGTCGCCGCCCGCACGTATGCACGCGTCGTTCCACATGACGCAGGCCGCGCCGACGGAGGAGGCCGAGGCGCTCGCCGCGCGCGGGCGGTCGCTCTCGCGTGCGCGCGCGGAGGCGGAGGGCGAGGGGCGGTCGCAGCGCCAGAGCTCGCGCGCGAGCAGGAAGAGCGCGGCGATGGTGTTTATGGGCGCGTGGGCGCTGGTGGGCCTGGGGACGCTTGCGGGCGCGCGGAGGGGCGCGGCGTCTGGGAGTGTGAGGGTGGGGAGGGTGCTGGCTAGAGCGGTTCCGGATTTTGCTCCGGCGGCACCGGTCGTTTTCGCTGAAGCCCCGCCATCATATCCAGACTCGGTCGACATTTTCGTCGATCCCCCGCTCATCTTCGACAGCAGTACGTTCCGGGAGCAGCCAGAGGAAGAGCCTTCGCTCGAGCATGCCATCGGCCGTATATCCGCGTGGACATGCACAACATTATACCTCACTTCACGATTACCCCAGATCTGGAAGATTGTACGTGTCTTCCTCCAGCTCACTATATGCGCTCATTTCGGCCCCGCAGTATGTTAGAAAATCTGTAGAGGTATATATGTTGCTCTCCTGCCCATGTCTTGAGGTGACAAGTGTTCCAGGGTTTATCTATTTATCTCTTCATCTTCGCCTTTCTCGGCAACTCCTTCTACGTTGCCTCAATCCTCACCTCCCCCAAGCTCGCACAAGCCGCTCCCGCAGCCGCAGCCTATCTCCGCGAAAGCATACCGTATGTTGCTTTCCTTCCCCGCATTCAATGCTCATACGTGTGTCTAGGTATCTCCTCGGGAGCGGGGGCACGCTCATGTTCGACGTGACGATCGTCACTCAGTCCTGGCTGTACCGCCCCTCACCACACACGCGTGGCCGACGAAGCACGCGCTCGTTGCACGAAGAGGAGGCGGGGCTCCTCGAGGCAGATGCGACGGGAGCGGAGGACGCCATCACGCCGTCGCGCAGACGAGCCGGAGTGTCTGGCGGCTCTGACCTTGCAGGCGAATAGATAGCGGGTGTCTTGCTTTGTGCTGGTGCTTCTTGGTGCGTGTGTACCGTATGGAACTCGTCTTCACGTGTGAATGCTGTCACATAAATGCATTGACGTTGTGTAATGCGTAGAGAATAAGCCTCCTGTCGTCGGAGATGCAGCCGTGTGCGTTCGAGATGCAAGCGCGATAAATTAGAGGAGCTGTCGAGCTCGTGCAAGACGCGCATACAAGCAGCTCAGTACACGAAGGGAACCAGTCGATACGGCGTCGTCTTCGCCCACTCTTCCCACTCCGCCCCGAACGCCGCCTTCAGCGCCTCGTCTTCCTTCTCCGTCCGCTTCACCAGCGTCGCTGCCGTCATCGCCGCCGTGACCACGCCGCACGCCGCGACCGCGCGCCCCGCCCAGGAGCCGAGCAGGCACTCGCGCCACACCGAGCCCGGCGCAAACGTGCACACGAGGTTGCCCAGCATGACCGTGAGCATTGCGGTGCGCCCCGGGTGGCGCACAACGGCGTACGGGCCGGCGGTCTCGAGCGTGTGCGCGTCGCGCGGCGCGGGCTTCCAGGTGAAGAGCCGCCCGATGCCGCGGTGCGCCGCGAGGCGCAGCGCGCTCCCCGCGCAGATGAGGAGCCACCCGAGCAGGAAGGGCGCGCTGGTGCGCAGGCGGTCGGGGGCGTAGGGGTCCGGGAGGGAGGAGAGGATGCGCGCGGAGAGGGGGGCGGGGTAGTACCGCTCTGCGAGGATGAGCGCGGTCTCGGAGAGAGCACCTAGCCAGACTGTTGCCTGGTACGCCGGGGGTCAGCTGGGGGCGTCCTGTTGGTAAGGAAGGCTGTTTAGGGATACCTTGAAGAATAGAGCGCTGCTTCTGGAGTGCTGCGAGAGTGTGTCTGCGTCTTCTTGGAAGCGGCTGGCTTCGTGCGGTTTAGGGGACTCTGTCGGCGGTGTCGCAGAAATGTGCACAAGGACAGCACCCGACAGCACCAGGGGTACTTTCAGCAGCGGGGTTGTCAACACCGGCGGGGGAAACATGACGATGCCGTTCGATGGAATACGGCAAAGCTGAGGCCTGCGGGAGAAATGCCAGCACCAAGGTTTATATGCAATCTCAGAGACCCCTTCGAGTAAGTTCGGCGGTGCTTCCGCTTTCTAGGTTCCACCCGGAGCAGACTGACTGATCGCTGCTAGGCTGAAAATGGAAGAGATTCATGCGAAATGCTGGGCATTTGGGTTGTATAGAAATTGCATCACAGTAGACAAAACAGCTGAAGCCAGTTCCCAGTGATGTCTAGTGCCTTTGTAGAAGACAACGCAAGGCATTAGTCGACCAAGTGGGTGCAGCACAGGCGAAGACTGCGAAACGGTTCCGGTTAGCTCGGACTCGTATTATGTAGACGCTTGTACGGGTGTTTGCGTGTATTTGCCTTTGGGCGCCTACGAGAATTTCGGGCGACCTCGAGGATCTTGGTCCACCGTGTAGCTTGAGCAACCCAGTCCGACACCATGCGTATAGAAAAGTGCTATTTCTGCTCCAAGAGCGTATACCCCGGTCATGGTGCATCCCATATATTCAACTTGAATGCTGCAAGAACTGACCAGAGTCGCAGGTATCGGATTCGTCCGTAACGATGCGAAACTGTTCCGCTTCTGCACCTCAAAGTAAGTCTGAGTCCATGCATATAAAGTATAGCTGCTCATGGCCCCTGATAAAAGATGCCACAAGAACTTCAAGTTTGTGTTCTCCATCCTCTAGCTGGAAGCCGCGACTGACTTTGCCCCAGAATGAAGCGCAACCCGCGCAAGGTCCGCTGGACAAAGGCGTTCCGGAAGGCCGCCGGAAAGGAGATGACCGTCGTGCGTACCATCTCCCAGACATCCCATAGCCCTGCTCACGCCGGCGCAGGACTCTACGATCGAGTTCGAGAAGCGGAGAAACGTGCCCGTCCGATACGACCGCGAGCTGGTGCAGACGACCGTCCAGGCGATGAAGCGTGTTGCGGAAATCAAGTCGCGGAGAGAGCACGCATTCTGGAAGAACAGGTGCGCATCCCCCTTCTCGCCATTCCGCCGCTGTGCTAACCAGCCCGACTGGGAACAGAATGGCAGCGGCCAGAGAGAAGCTCGTCGCACACCGGAAGAAGAAGCACACGACGAAGGCGTCCGTCAAGCTCGTCGAGCCCATGCAGATCGAGGCGGAGGAGACCGAGCTCGTTCGCGAAAAGATCAAAGTGCCCGCAAAGTCGCGCAGCGCGCTCGTTCCGGGCGAGGGCCGGTCCATGGGCATGGAGATCGACTGATTCCCTTCCATATTCGATGTCGGCATGGAGCATCGTGTCCTTCGGTTGTCTCCATGCGGCGCAGCGCATTGCTGCGCATCTCATCTCTGCTCTGTGGTCGTCGGACATTCGCAACTGTATGGTGGTAATGTACATGCTACAAGATGTGTCTCCATAATGTGTAATATGCTATGAGTACAGATGCGGCCGGGTGGAACGGAAAATTCATAGAAAGGGGACCCGACGGTCAGATTCAACGTTGCTTGTACTTTGCCTCGTTCTCGGCGCGAATGCCTGGGTCTAGTTGGTTGTGGATGCCCATAAGAGTCTTGCTAACGGCCTCACTTGCACCGATCATAGGTTTGAGCACCGCAATGGGAACAGCCCGTACTACCGCACGAACGGGACCCTGCATTCACCTAAGTTAGAGGGTCCCCACGTAACCAGCTAGGATTATCGTACCTCATTGCCCGAACGCTCGTATACCTCCATGGGCACGGCGAGGATCGTCTGTGCCGCCGAGCTAAAGTTCCTCTTCAGGCTCTTGTACGCCGACTGCACGCCCTCCCGTACATTCATCGGCTGTTCCGCGTACCTGCTGATCAGATCTGCGTCCTCATCCGCGCCCTCCCCTGGCTCGCCCACGAACGTCGAGACCGCCTCCGCGGTGAGTGCCTGCTCGAACTGCCCGCCGAGCACGGTCTCGGCCTGCTCGAGAATGACCTGTGTGCCCGTCGCAAGCCGCGCGCCGAGCCGGATCGCCTCCATCGCGGTCGACTTGACGAACGCCTTTGTGCCCTTCTGCAGGCCGCGGTAGACACGCCCGTCTTTCTTGTATTGCGCGATCGGCAGTAAGACGAGATCCGCGACGCCGGAGCCGACGTTCACGACGGAGCGAATGGGCGATACGCCGGAGATGACGTCGACAAGCTGGGTAGCCTTGACGTCTGGTGTCCACAGGTCGTTCAGGAGGTCGAACATCCTCGCCCATCCGGTGATCTGTAGAGCCATGAGCACACGTGCATAATTTATTGCGAGCGGGAAAGACTGACGCCATTCAGGGTGATATGCCGTAGGGTCATCTCGGCACCATCGAAATGGAAGAAGTTCATGAGCTCAATCGTCCTACCGTCTCGCAGCGCCCTGTAATCCACGCGCCTCGGCTTGTAGTCCAGCTTGATGTCGACGGGAAATACTTCCGCTTGTTCTAAGACAGAGTAAATACACGATTACAGCCGATTAGACAGTAACATACGGAAGTAAATCTCGTCGGAATCGGAATCGGAGCTTGGAGCCGGGGAAGCGTCAGGGTCCTTGAAGCTGAAGAATTTCTTCAGGAAGTCCAAAGCATCCTGGTCAACATGCAGTCTGAGAGGCAAAATTTTGGCCTAAAATAGTCGTTAGTACAGAGCTCAAATATGCCGTCCATGGCCACTTACCCTGAGTCTAGCCTCTTCCGAAGGGTGATCTGGAACTGGGTGGACACTTCGTAATTCTATGCGAACCATATTAGATCCAGCTTCACGGATGTTGCCTCGGGAATCCTCTCTGAGCGTCGTCAAGAACTTCCTCCAGGTTGAAGTCTTGATATGGTCCAGGATATCGACGTCCTGGATGCAAACAAGTAGCCGGGAGACCAGCGGAACCCCGTCTTTGAACTTCTTCTGGTCAATGTTCAGACCCGAGAACCGGAACTCGATGCCAGGCGCTCTCGATCGAGCGAGGCTCCTGCGAGACCCCGATGTAGGCAATGCCGTTGCTGCCCGGCCAGGAGAGCTCATCTGTTGCGGCTTGAGAGACTGCCAGGAGCTATGGCTCGCGGTTTCGTCGTCATTGAGCTCCTCATCGATGGCAGCAATAAGTGCGGCTGGCTCCAGCTCATCGATGCCATGTTCCAGTCCAACGTAGACGGAGTTGAAGAGGAGTGCGCTCGTCTCTTCCACACTAGGATCAGGTGTCTGGCCGCTGGCCACGAGCTGCTTGATCTTGGCCAGCTTCCGCTTCATCTCTTTCCTGCCCTCCTCGATCGTCCTGCGAGTGCGTGCCCAGTCATAGCCGTCGTAGAGGAACAAGGTGGCATTGCAGTCCTGCACCTTCACGTGCAACGTTGAGTCACCCAGACTATTGGCCAGAACCATGAGAATAATGCCGAGGTAGGCAAAAACTGAATCAATCACTGACCCTGCCGAGCCATCCACCGGTTCAGGTGTGATGTTCTCGAAATACTCCTCGACAATTCTCAGCGCTTGACCTCCGAGCATCTTGATGGTCTCTCCACCAAAGCGCGATATCACATTCACGTCATCGGACTCGTTGACTGGAGTAGATTCGAAATTGTCGAACTCGTCGAGTTCATCATCACTGAGTTCTTTCAATCCCGCAGCAGCTCCGAAGTCATCAAGGTACTCTGGATTTCGGGGAAGATCGTCTTGTATCATGTCCGGAGCTGCGCCTACCTCTGGGAGCTTCTGGAAGGCATACTCATCGAGGGAAGCTAGCACATGATATAAGAGCGATACACGGGGCCATGAGAAATCATTGCTTACACAGCATATAACTCGACGTTCGTGAAGGGCTTGCTAAGTTTGCTGGTTCCGTGGGTCTCTTCCTCTTCGGTGATCTTCAAAGTGGTGTCAGATTCCTAGCAATAGGCTGGAGGTCTGGAACTTACTTGGGATCTGCAGGATCAGGGGCTGGACCAATGCCGCTGACGAAGGCTATCAAAGCTCCCATCGTGTCAGCACACATATGCAGCCGCAAATCCCCGTCAACGACAGTCACCTAGCAGATTCTGTGAGTCCTGAGAACCGCCGACGGTGACAGACCGCTCTTACATTAACACTCGCTGGTGTTTCTGCCTGATCGCGGAGAAGTTTTACCTGAGCACCGGAAAGCTCCGCAAGCAGAGCATAGCCCATGCCCTGGTGCCGTCAGCAGATGAATGTGTCGAGATGGATTGCTATCACTGACCCTCCAAATAGAACCACTAGATGAACCGCGCTTGTGCTGCTTGGCAGGAGTAGAGTCTTCGGCTAGGACTTTGAGGTCGTCGAGGAAGTAGAGCGATAATGACGCAATACCACAGTTGAACTCCATCTCGGGTGAGTCGCCTACAATGTCCGTGGAGAAGTCAAGTTCTCCGAAATAAGACACGAGGGCACCCGGATGCCTGGCCGCCATGATCCGCACGGATGTGTCGGCCAGCTTGAGAGACACACGAGTGCGTTCACTTGGCACCACAGACTCGAACACCTAAGAATGACCGACTTCAATGCAAGTTCCAATGGCACAGGAAACACCATACCCCAGGAGGTGCCTTCGCAAAAGTCGCCAAGTCTTGTACCCAGTCGAATTCGGGTAAAACGTTGCAGGTCAATCCACATATTGTGAGTTTGACTCTGGACTCCTTCGCCACTGTCTCAGGGACAGTCAAGGAGACAAAGCGAACTTTTAAGGCAGGTCGAACAGCAGAATCCTTCTATGATTTAGTGTTATTAGACCTACAGGGTCTACATTATCACATACCAGATCGTGTGGATTGGTCATGCAGAGCAATGTTGCGTGACTACCTGATTTATCAACATCTTGGATGTCGATTCCAGAAACACCCAGCGTGAGAACGGTTTCATCCTGTACGCAAACTGTCGATAGTGCGCCGTGACAGAAGTCTCTGGAACGCACCTTGCCTTCAGGCTTCAGCTCGAGCAACAGATCCACATCCGATGCCATGATATGGAATGGCCGTATGATGGTGGAGGCGACCGCCTTTCGTGGCACCAACAACCGAACGATGGCTACGTGAATTTTGTTGAGAAGGAATTAGGGCTCATGAACTGATGTATAACACTTACTTTCTTGTATGCCCAGCTTGATGACAGTTTCACTAGAAGATTGCGGTTGGGTGTGGATGTTGCTTGCGCCGAGACTTCCTGAAGCAGTGCTTCCGCTTCCTCGAGCGAAATACCGACTGCCAATCATGCTTGTCTGGGCGCTGACACTCGGAGCAGTGTCTTTGCTGGACGATATTTCACTGGTGATATGTTCGACGAATTGAGCGATATCATCGGCCCAGATCTGCAAGCCGTCTAGAACCGGCTTCGAAAGCTCCACAAGGACAGATGATATGTCGAGAGCGACCACTAGCGGAGATGAACGCAGACCAGAGCGCACGGTGGCCGGAGATGAGCGAGTAACACGAAGTGCTCGCTGTGATTGGGAATCAGGACTGATGGCAGGCGCGTCGGATCCCAGATGCGCCCCCTCCGTTGAATGTCCACCTAGGCCATCGGCGCAGAGAGCGACAAATGTATACGCCTTCTCCTCGCCGACCAAGGAATGTGCAAGCACAATTCGCTTCCAGCCTGCTGTGAGTAAAGGAGTTCCTACATCTTCTGCGCTCTGCGTATCGTAAGCTTCTGGAAAGGCGGGGTCATCAACTTGCCTAAATCTGGCTCGTGGCTCGTCCGTCTTGACTGTGGCTTGTCCGGGAGAAAGACACAGATCATGTATGTCTAAAATGAGCGCACCCGATCGGGGTGTGCGAGAGGGGGGCGGAGGCACGCGAACTTCGGCGCGAATGGCAGAGAATTTGACTGTGATAGCCATGCTAGACGATTTCTTGGATCGCCTCTTCCTCTGATTGAGGTGTGTGCAATGAGACCAGAATCGTGGTGGTTTGAGATTGCACTATCTACTTACCTTGCGGTGTCCCATAGCCGCAGATGAGGGCTCAGCAGGCCGTCTTCTGGGCTTCTCCGTGTCGCCATCACGGTAATCGTAGGTTAAGTCTAGATCCTCCAGAATAAGGCGTTCTAATCGACGCCTCTCACGTTCACTATCTCTCTCCCGCTCCGTGGTGTGGTACTCCCTATGGGCACGAGGTGTCGCCGGACGAGAGTCAGGATGTCCGAGGTCATCATCCCCGTTGTCGCTATCCCCCTGATCAACAGCCGGCTGGGGGTGCAAAGTGTCCTCGCTCTTTCCTGTGATTTCCTCGAGAAATACAGTAGCCTCACTTGGAACAGACGGTACATCTTTCCTCAGCAGAAGACCTAGATCCGCATACAGATGGAGTGGTCCAAAGGACACGTCGAGCGTGACTTCTCCACTTTGGTCGTGACCGGTCTTCCCAGACGGAGAAGTCCAGCTTGCCTCAACGATCATTGCTGAGGACGAACGACCCAATGTGTCGTCTAGTGAGCTGACTTCGCGAGGTGACGTCCCTGGACGGAGAGGACTCGGGGAGCCTGGAGAACGTGGGGAACCGAACAGTGTCCGAGCAGGCGCCGACGGAATTGTTCGCGGCAATTCAGAAGTCCTTGGTCGAGGACTACCGTGCACCGAGATAGTAGCCCCACGATCCTGCGCCAGTAGTGCAGAAGGTTGTGAAGGGGATATTGTAGGGATATGTCGTTGGGGTTTCGTCCTCCAGTGCGAGAGCTTGCCAGTTTCATTACGGCGAGAAGGTGAAGTCCAGTCAATGATATCAAAGTGCGATAACTGGTGTTGATCCTGGTCAGTACAAAATACAGCATTGTCTATCCGCGTGAGAGGGTATTGCGAGGAGAGGTATGGATCCGTAATTAGGATTGGCGACGCAGTATACGTTGTGGAAGGTTCATTCTCGGAGAAATCACGAGTAGCTAGGAATGCGATTACAGACATATCGTGAAGTGTGGTAGTGAGCGATGTTGATGTGGAGATGCCGAGGGTGACATTAGGCGCCCGTGGGGTAGTAGTGCGAGAAAAGGTGGAGACCGCAACAGATTGCTTGGATAGAGACACCGAGAGGCCTTCAAGGAATATCCGGACGAATCCATGTGGCAGTCGTGGAGGGAGAAGTGGCCGCGAGAAGAAGTCAGCAAGGCCGTTCCGCGCCCCGGGCACATGCTCCGCGTCGGGTAGCAAGATTAGTACAGCGCCTCGAACTTGCAGATCGGCCTGGAGGACCGACTGAGACGTAGAACTCGGACGTGACTCCTGCGTCTCCGAGCTATCTGTAGACTGGGGGGAGTGCGAACCCCACGACTGCGCAATGTCGATTATACTACGGATGTGTCGAGCCTGCAGGGCGCATGCTGGAACACCGAGCGATATGCTTAGGGTGAATGGCCGCGTTTGAGAATGGCCAGGCTCTGTCTCCGAGCGCCCTTGAGATGAGACATTAGGGTCTGAAGATGGAGAGAGGTCCGAATCGATCCCTGGCGCTGTGATGGGAGGTGTGAAATGGATCGTGATAGGCTCAGAGGCTATTGAGAAGATGGTCTCCTCTTCATTATCGGTGAGGATGGGTAGTAGACGTTGGGAAGACGGAGAGCCTGCCGATGTCGGACTAGTCATCCTAACACTCGAAGGTGGAGACTGAGGGTCTGCCGATGACGGACTGTTCATTCCAATAATCGGAGAGTGAGATTGAGGGCCCGCTGATGACGGACTATTCATCCCAGTACTCGAAGGGGGAGATGGCGGCCGACTTGAGCGCTGTTCAGGCTCGCTTTGGAAGTGATGTGACGGATCTCGCGCAAAGCTCGCAATGGGGCTCGATATTGCACTCTGGTACATGCTGCTCGCTGCACTCGTTGGGGAGACGGGCCGGGGCGGTAGCACGGCAATAGATTGCGACATCAACATCTGCGTGTCTTCGTCGAACTCTGACGAGTCCGAACGAGGCGAGGCAGGAGACTCCGATACACTAGGCGACACACAGTTGACTATGTGCGATGCCTCGGGTGAGATCGACTGGTGCGACCTAACAGGCGATGCTTGAGTTGGAGTCATGGCCTGAGGACTGGGTGGACGAAGAGACAGAGTAGTTAATGTAACACCCGATATGCTGACTGCTCGTGCAGCGTCCCCCGACGCTGCTCTTGTAGTCCCCGGTGAACTTGAGTCCGGCTCGTTCGGGTAGCCATATCGTATCTCTGGTATTTTGAGCGTGAAGCTCGCATGGCCGGGATGCACGAGTGTGATCCTGGTGTCAACTGCTTCGAACTCAAAACGCGCGAGGAGGCGCTCCACCAGAGTTGCGAATATCGAAACACCCGGTATGTCGGCATCCCCATGGAACGTCTCATCGTCAGTCACGAAAGGGTCCAACCCCCCAGGTACCTCCGGTCCAAGCGACTGGGAAGATGCAGCCAGATCTGGATGGAAGGAGTGACGCAACGTAGCTTCTTCGGTAGGAGAGAGCTCCTCGTGGATGAAGGTTTCTGCCACGGATGCAACGGATTCCGCGAGGTTATGGGATGACGGTGGTGCTGCTTCGGAGAGAGTGGGCGCGAGATGAAAAATGAGGTGCAACGATTCGATGGAGAGCCCTATAGTAGAGGTCAGGGGATTCGGCCACGGCACACGGGCCGTGACTTTGCTCAGGGATCCATCGTGCAGCCGTACTGGCAGGCCAGCAATTAGCGCATTGATTGCCTACAAGTCAGTTGGATACGAGGTAAGACTGCCGCTGAAAGGGGGACACGTACGTCGTTATCCAGTTCAAGGTCCCTCACTTGGACATATCCTGACCCGATCTGAGAGTCAACCTGCTGTGCTTCGAGCTGGCCAGGTTTCAAAAGATGGCCGAGAGATCGTCTCAGAGCAAACGAAATGAACCGGCGTTGAATGCCTGAAGGCAAAGAGAAATCGATAGAGGGCAGTGCAGGCAGCCAGGAAGGCGACCACCAAGACATGTTGTCTGGTTGTACGGTATCTTGAAGACCAGTATGCTCCTGGGAGATTGCCCAGTGTATTACGAGACGTTGTAGCAGCCACAGCAGTCAGATAACATTCCCGACTCGTCTGAAGGTATCTTGTACAGGTCTCAGGGTAGAAGTAGATGTCGGAGTGGAAAGCCAGCGCTATTAGGGAGTTCGTGAGCTCGAGAGGGCCCTCGCGTGGCACATAGACGCCGACGGCGCGCCTTCCGAGCGCTACTTACGATGTAAGTCTGACGGTTGTATTGACATCGGACATATCCAGGCAAGCCAGCTGCTGGCGTCTTTGACTTCTGGATACTATACACCGTATAGTAGGGAGATGAGGAGCCAAACTTTCGCTGGTATATAAACACTCTACGTGAAAGCTACGACAATTTACAAAGGCGACCTCCGGACCGGCGTTATATGCGTCGTGTGTCCTCTATCTACACAACTTGCTCTCGAAATATGATAGTGGCGAGAATCAGGTACGTACATCACCTTCACATATAAATACAAGGAATATTTCGCCGGTCGTTCCCATACGTCGGGATAGCTGTCTAATACTGGCTACACGGGTTAACGGGCGCAGGACTCAGATAATTAGGATGGGATCTCACCATTGTACAGATCAGTAGGTCAAAGGTCCTCATCCTGTGTATCGTATGTACCTTGAAATCTCATTCAAATCGACCCATAGGATCCGTATCTCGTCGACGGCTATCACTCCAACGGCAAGCGTATGCGAATCGCGCTGGTGTGGCCTGAGGAATGCGTTCATTCCGACTTAGTGCATACGAAATGAGTCTTCGAGGATACACTCACATGAAACCACGTCCGCTTCCAGTTCCCATCCCTGGGTAGAGCCTGCATTGGCTCAAATTGCCAAAGGCTCGTGTATACGCGTCCTGACGAGAGCTTGGTATGGAACTGATCTCCGTAGTCGTAGCGGTCCAGCTAACGGCTCCCCTCGGGACGTTCTCGTCCCCAGTAATCTTCCGACCAATGAGGACTTGGGCGCTCACGTTCCACTCGACATAGAGGCATTCTGTGCCGTGTGGTCCGTGCGTCCCGAACCAAAGCCCAGTCAAGGACTTCAATGTACACAGGTCAGAGTGGGGCGCGGTATACGCCGTGGAATCACTGCCGTGTAGGGGATAGTATCGGGGTGAGAACGGAATACGATTTTCGAAGCTCAGGAAAGGCCCACTCGAATGGAGACAGAGACTCTCGCATTCGAATGAGATCGCCCTCGGTTTCCTTTGGTCCGTGGGAGCAGTGAAGATAACATGTACGCGTGGTCGAGAAATCGCAGAGACGGCCTCCGTCTGGTCCACCTCCGGTGAATGCCTCTCCTCGAGGCGAGGTAATTGACGTGCTCTGTCGAGCCATTGACTCGCAAGCGCATCGGGAAATTCGGGATGGATAAATCGTCCTTGGCGAGTATGCAGGAATAGGCTCTGGTTCGTCTCCGACATCAGGAAAACGCACGCTTGATGACGGCGTTCGGAACCTAATTCGGGAGCTGAAGTGCGGGTAGGATAGCAAAATATAGACGCAGCGCTCTCATACGCAAAGTGATGATCTCCATTTGACAGGTCAACACCGGGGAATCCTATCCTCATCACGCGAATGAGTCGCGGAGTTTCGGGTACTTCGGGCGCGTCAAGTTCTTCAGGCTCGAGAACCCGGAAACGCCATGTATAGCCTACGATTCCGCCACACTGATGTTTGTTTCCCGGCTCAAGCGTGAATTGGAGAATGTTTCCTGTGTACGGTAGGTCGCTCGCCCAGAGGCCGATGAGGGGTCCATATGTATGCAATAAGCCAGTATAGGCAACGTAATACGACTTGCAGCCAAAATAGGTGAGTTCTCGGAGGCCGTAGAGACCCGCGAGATGTCTCCATATGGTGTCGTCGCGTGTCAACGCATGGAGTATACGACAGCTACTGAGTAGTCGGGCGATGGCAGATGCCGATGAATAGTGGAAAATGATGAGGACGACGTCGAGAGGTAGATCTAGAATTCCCATTCGGGCGAAACCAGCTGGAAGTAAGAGCACTGTGGCATTCGACATTGAAATGTTGAAAATTAGAACATTGTTGGGAAGGAGATATCGTCGCTCGCATGTTTATACCGAGCGCTGAGTCACAGGCTCAAAAGGGAACAAGGAATGATAAGCACCGACGCGATAAGCGTGGTTTGCCGGTCTGCTCTGAAGCTTCGGGAGAGGCGAGAGCCGACTGCGCGGAAGTAGCAGGGTGGAACCTGACTAGCCCTGGACAGTACACTTTGCCGTAAGTCCATTGATAGCTGCACCCGCAACGAATCCTGTGGTCTGCTGATAATATCGATAATCAAGACTACCGGCATGCCGCCAACACGATGAGGACAGACGACAAGCCAACTGTCACCGCATCTCAGGATTCGGTACCGCGGAACGTATCCGGCCTGACATCCACCATGAGACCGTCGTGCTTTGACACGCATAGAGATCGTGCGAGTTGTCTCGTCATAGGGGTCGCCCGGTTTGCATCCTAAGAATACAGAAATTGGCCAGTTGAGATGTATACAAGGTCACAGATAGTAAGGGTACACAAAGCGAAGGGGATAAGGGCCGTAAGTAACGTATCGAGAGCAAGGGAGCAAAAAGTTCCGAATAGAGGCGCAACATGTCGTATATGGCATTGATGAACCAGCCGCGCACTTCTCCGGCGCAGTGACGGGTCCGGGGACACACGCTCAGATTCGGAGCGGATCCGGTTCTTCGAGCACGGGCTCCAAATTGGCCAGTTCTTCGTCGTAAAATTTGACCAGTAGGCGCGCGTTCGCGCAGAATTCCTTGAGTTCAGCGCGAATCTTCTCGGCCGCGGCGGCGGGTCTCTGATATTTCAGGGAGGTCCCAAGTCTTCCGGGGGCCATCAATCGGTTTGTCAGGAATAAGAAACCCTGATTTCCGCCGACGACCTGCACAAACGCGACACCCGACTTGTGGACCCATTGAGAATGCTTGTAGGGTGAGCGTCGATAAGAATAGACGACTTCGATTTGCTCCGGGTACAAGTCAGCGGCTTCGATGTCCAGGACGAAACCGAACTTCTTGAGTAATGCGTACTCGAAGTAGTGCCTTGTCTGGGTGCCTTCCGGCACTCGCCTCTCAAGGTCCGGCACTATGGGAGGCGATACTTTGAGAGGGATTGGGAAGCAAGACTGGAAGGGATTGTTCTCCCGGATGTCACTGATCTGGGTGACATATGCTTCTACCAGCTTCAGGCCATACCGCTCGATTGTCCGACTCCATTGATGGAGAAGGTCATCAATACATCGCGCGGTGGTGCCGATCCACTGCAGTTCGAAATGGAAACACGTTGCTGGGTTGTGAATGATATCGTGGTGCAAAAGAACCGATTCGGCCTGATCGCTTCTCTAGCACTCTCGTCAAGCTTCTAGTCTCCATGAAGAGGGTGCACAGGCACTAACCTTGTTCGGGTCAACGTCTATGACCATGCTCTGACTCAATATAAGCCGTTTCTTTGTCTTCTTGCCAGCCCCGATCACGGCTTTGCCCGAGCCCGGGTAGAAGCTCGTACGAGTGCTCAATTCGTCTGTGGAAACGTGTCGCGACGTGCGGAACCAGCCGCTCCTTGGGGTTACTGGGGCAATGTACTCTCCTCGTAAGGTGTAAAAATAGTGACTATCAAAAAGTAAGCTTTCACAGCGCAGGCTTCCGCAAGAACTACGTACCCGTCCAGGAAACCGTGTGTCCTTCTGCAATGCTCAAAGAGGCCCTGCTCATGGAGCTTGACTCCGTATTCGGTGGCTTGTTCCCGAGTAGAGACGTCGCGGAACTCGCGCACCAACCAAGATACGAAGTCAGAGCCCGTGAAGGAGTTCGGATACTTCTTGCTGTGCCACCTGTAGTCCTTTATAGGCACTCCATCCTCTTCCCTCATAGCCTTGACAACAAGGGCGAGAGACATGTCGGCGATATCTCGTTCACTCTTCATTTTCTTTCGCAGAGGCCCAGTGGCATGGATATCGTCGAGGCGAGCTGTTAGCGATTCGTCGAGCACACATGCGGCGGGTCCGAGATCTGTCGGGATGATGCGAACTGGAGGCACGGGCTTGCCCCGATCCTCCGGTGGCTGCCACCGCACCTTGGAAAACAGTTCCGCCAGCTTATCCATCCCGAGAAGGCGCACTTCCTCGTCGTTGAGCTTTTCGCCACTAGGGCCAGTGTTGATTGACGGCGACTCGTCAGTTGGGATAACAACAAATCGTGTCCTCCAGTAACGAAGACTATCGTTGAATTGCGTCTCATAGCCGGCCACGAGCATATCAAGACTTGATAACCGAAGGTCAACCGCGTGTACTCCAATTCCATGATTCGCACTCACCGATTCCACCCGTAGTTCTCCAGGCCATGCGAGACGAAAGATGTCTTCAGCTCAGTATACCCCACACCGAGTTTAGGCCATATAAGACACTGATACTCGAAGGGATGGCTTCTGGGCATCCTACGCACATAACGCCGCAGCTGGATCGAATCGCCGCTGTATGAGATGCGATGGATCTCGTTGCTCATGCTCAGATAGACGGGATTATCGACTGTGCGGAGAACCTCCGCTGCACCAGCAGGCTTCGGTAGAAGTTCCTCCTCGGCAATATACGACTTGCTGCGTCGCAGCGTATTCAACCCATCGCTCTCGGCTTCGTCACTCTTCGATGGTTGCAGGACAAACTGGAACCCTTGCGCAAGCCGTACGGCGACCATCCCCCGCATGACCTCCAGCGCCCACGCACGGCGCACGTCGTCCGGGTACCCGCTGACCGCAGGCGGCTTGACGAGGAAGGACCGCATCTCGAGCGGGTCCACGACGAAGTCGTACGAGAACACGTCGTACGCGCCCTCCAGTTCCGACGTGGTGGGGAAGTACTCGACGGTGAGCGGGAGACAGCCGGGTGTGACCATAGATTTCCACTTGATCTCGTGCTTGGACAGGGGCCGCGGGAAGATGTGCTGCCACCGGCGTGCGAGGGATGATTGCGTGTATGGCACGAAGGCTTGCGGTCTGGACGGATTGGTCCTGAAGGCCGGCGAGGAGATGAGCGGCAGCGTGACGGAACTGCTCAGGGCGCCGCTACGTCGCTTGCCGAACGACCCCTCATCCCGTGGAGGAGTGCCAACGGGGGAATGCTTGCTGAGAGAGCTGCGGTGGGAGACGATGGTCTCTTCGTCGGTGTTCCGGCCACGTATCGGACGGCCGGGTGGCACGCTGCTGATATTCATCGGGCTTGGCCCTAGAGAATACGACTGAGAGGAATGTGTGGCAGTTGGAGCAGTGTCACCGGGCTGTGAAGCTATGGGCGACGGTTTAGCAGGAGAACTGGCGATGCCGGACGCCGAGACAGCAGACATCTGCGGCTGGCTCACAGCGCTCCGAAACGGACTGAAGAGCCATGAAGAAGTAAATTTGGACTTCTTTCGCGCTGACGTCTCTGTGGCGTTGGAGGACGTGACAGAATTGACGCTCTTCTGGGATCGCGCAGAGCGCATTGAATGGATCGATGACTGAGACGGAGACGTGCTCAGGGTGTCGAGTATCTGAGAGGATAAGCGTTTCTCAGCATCTGATGTCAAGCGCTCGGTCGCTTGTTCTGAGTTACTAGGCTGCGGATCTTCCTCGATGGGAGGATGTATTTTGAACAGCTCTGAGACACGACTAGAGGTCGATCGGCGTATCTCGCTTGACCGCAGGGACGCGTGCAGAGCTGACATGCCCGAGATCGATACAATCGAGGTGCGAGCGGTGGGGGCGGGTTTCGGCTCTTCAGGGGCAGCGAAGATGTCCATGTCGAACTTGTCCGCGTCCTCCTGAGATATGACGGACGGTTGAGAGTCAAGCATAGACGTATCGTTGCCAGGCTCGGGTAGGAACGGGATCTCAATGCTGGAGAGCACATCGTAGTCTAGTAAACCGAGCATCTCGATCTCGTGCATTTTTGCGCGAGCGATAAACCTTATCGTGCATGCTATCAGGCAGAGAAATTATACGTGACACAGTAAACGTACCTGTCCTTCCTGAAAGGGAGGTCCATCTGCTTGTCCCAAAATGATATCGACATCCAGAACGGCTCCCACCAGAATGTAGTCTTGCGGCGGACGGCACTATCCGATGACTCATCATCGCCGCCCCATAGCGGATCCAGCGCTCTCGACCCAAGCTTCCCAGAATCCGTCCTGGCCTGCGGCTCAGAGCCCTGGAATGCAAAGACCGGGCTCTGATGCAACGGGGCTTTCGCCAGCGATACCAGGTCCAGCGCGAAGCCCTGATCAAGCAGCCTCGTCGTGGTAAGGCGCAACAGCTGCTTCGACACGCGGAAGTACCCCGTGCCCGGCGTGATGACAATCGTCGCGGCGCCCGTGAGCGATAGCGAGCGGTCGACATAGTGGGTCTCGCCAGGATTGAGCCCGAGATTGAGTGCCTCGAGGATAGGGCCGTCGTGCGCGTACGAGAGCTGCCCGACGAGACGCACACGGTCCGGCTGCGCCTGCGGCGACGACGAGAGCGTTGCGCGGTGGTGGTGGTGTGCGAGGAGGATGTCGTGCTGGAACGCCCAGAACGAGTCTTTGAGGCTGACGAGCGTCGGCTTCCAGTCGTACAGCACCTCGAGGTCCGTGATGACCTTGAAAAAGTCTTTGTACCACCGGTCCTCATCGTCGCACCGCAGTGGGCCCGCGGCGTAGGCGATCTCGGAGCTGTCGTAGAAGACGCGCGAGATGAGCACGATCGTGACGATGTGTGTCGTGCCGGCCTCACGCCACTTGCCAAACAGCGCAGGGAGGAAGGAGTGTACGATCTTTTCGTTGTATCGCTCACCATCTCCGGCAAATTCCCAGAGCTCCCGGCAGACCTGGATGAAAATCGTTGCCTTGGCGGAGAGCGAGCGGTAGATCAGCTTTGTCGAGGATGTTACATGTGCTGCAGAGACCTATTGTAAGATGAGAACCAAACGCTCCTGAGGAGATGGAGGTCTCCTACCTCCATGCCATCGATGAATATGTTTTGTACTTTAGCGGCAATGACGCCGATGAATGAAATCTCCTGTTCCAAGTAGACGCACTGTCCGACAAGGTGGCGTTCCAGGCGCCACATCTCGTTACGCCCCAAGTACTGATCTTGGAACGTTAACTCAATGCAGTCCGCGCAACATTTTGTCTTATCTATCTGACCGGAGGTCTTAGACTCGCTCAATAATGCTAGCTTCTCAAAGACGTTACCTTCGTCAGCGTGACCTCGCCGTTGTTCCGGAGACCGAACTTTTCTGCCACTGGGCGGGGTATGGAGACCTAGAAAAGTGGGAGTGTAAGCCATGATTCGAGATATACAACATGGTGTAGAAAAATAAATTTCCTCAGTTGCGTCTTATGAAACACGTTGTGAAGCATGGCACCTGAGATCCCATGCCCAGGCCTAGGTCCCCTGTATGGCGCACACCGCACCACAGCAAGCCGCAACAAAGCCAGTGCTTGGGAACATCCAGATAACGACTTGCCAACTCGGTCGCATCCATTCTCCACTCGTGCATGCCCCCAAGACACGCACTGTCTTGCCCAGAATGTATACGCAGATCCCGACTGAAATATCTACCTGAAGCTGGTGCTTAAGCAGGCTCTCGTCGCGTGCGACGATGAACAAGAACCCCTCCGCGTCGTCCGCCGCGCCTGCGCACACGCGGATCATGTCGCCCTCCGCAACGCCGGGCCACCAGTGCGGGTTGAGCGTGACGTGCGGCGCCTCGCGCGGGTCGTGCACCCACGTCGTGAGCGTCTTGCTGTCGCCGACGCGCAGCGGCGGGGCGGAGAGCGGCGCGACGCTGTACGCGGAGCGCGCGGTGTTCGAGCGGCGCCGCCCGACGTGCTGCGACGCCTGCGACTCGGGGCGCGAGCTGGACATTGCGGATCGACGCTGGGATCGGGCGTGTCCTCGGGCCAGGCCAAATTCACATGCAGACTCGCTGCGAAGCGGGCAAATGTTGGATACCCGCTGATTTCGGGGAGTCGTATGCAGGCTGCTGGTCAGAGCGCGTTGTGATATATGGAGAAATGGCAGGCGCACCGAGTCTATCACGGCTGTGTGAGTGCTGTGCGGTCAGTGATGATCAGCCCACAGCATCTGTCAGAGATTCGCCGGCTGCCCGCCTCCTGATGCGGTTCCTAGTCCAGAATCGCGAGCGATGTTGTGTGCCTCAGCGCAGGCTGGAGGAACTTGAATGTGGGACGGGCGAGCATGGCTGCCATACACGGAAGTCATTGCTTGGTCAGCAAATTGCTTCACGCGGAAGCGGATCATGGGCCGTCGCCAACGTCCTCGACGTCGAGGTCTCCATCAAACGCGACGCCCCTCGTCCTCCTTTTTCTCTGTCCTTCTCTTCCGTTGTTTCATTCGTCGTACTCACCTCGCCGACGCGCTTTCGACGGCCGCAGCGCCGGGGGACTCGTGTCCACTCGCTTCGTTCTTATTCGTATCTATCTTACCGTGACACGACCTGCCTACCTCTCCCCCCCGGACTCCCTTATACCACCAACGACAAAGAGCAAGACCTGCCACAGCGATGCCCTCCTCGCCCTCCTCGTCCTCCGAATCGTCGCGCGACTCGAGTTCGTCCCTCCCGCCGCCGTTGGCTTCCTCCACGCGCTCCTCATCAACATCACTATCACTCGAATGCCCCCCGAGCCAATCCGGCAGCATCCTGCGCACATCCTCGTCCTGTACGCTCCCAGAGCGCGGGGGCGTCCGCTTCGCCCCGCTCCCCGCCATCGAGCCGCGCCGGCGCAAGTCCTCCGTCCAGCTCGGCGTCGCCGCGCGCTCGCGCATGCTGCGCCAGCGGCGCATGCTCCGCGAGCAGGGCGAGCTGTTGCAGGCGCACCCAGATGCGGTGGGATGGGGCCCGGAGGAAGACAGTCTGCACCCCGTGGACAGGCGCCAAGAACTGGACGAGGACCCGGAGATGGACGAGGAGGAAGCAGAGGACCCGCTGGTGATCAGGCGGAGACGGAGGCCGGACCCGACGGAGGAGGCGTTGGCGTCGCTGGGGAAGCTGGTGAAGGGTGCGGGAAAGTCGTTATGGCGGCGAGTGTCCTCGAAGAAGTCGCATCTGCGAAGCGCCGAACAGGGCGGCTCTGGGCATGGCGAGCACGACAAAGAGAATGATGCGCTAAGCGAGAAGGAGCAGGAGGGTGCCCCAGATGCGCCCGAGTGTGTGGATGTCGCAATCAGCGTGTCCGAGGTGTCGGTCGAGCAGAGTAGGGAGGAAGAGGAAAACGTGCAGGTTTCGAGCAGACCACGATCTGGCTCAAGGACAAAAAGCAGTGCCGACGCGCATCCCTGCAAGGAGGAGGCTGCGACCCTGCAAACACGACGTGCTGCGGCTGTTCAGCCCCAATAGCCCTCGCCACTCACCATCACGCACGACCATCGGATTCGCCGCGCGCACCGTATCTTTGGTCGAGGAGATACCCTGTGATGTACGCAACAATACCACCAACCGATGACGACAACCAGACGCCTTGGCACGCCGGAGCCTCGCTACAACGCGGGGGTGGACGAAGGAGTTGAATGTAGTATAGTAAGGGAGACCGCGACCAAGGCAGGGAGTTTTGCATACGCAAACCGGTCAAATAATTCATTCGCACTTGCATCAGGGGATAGGCCGCAGACATATAGGCAATAATACCATCGCTGTATACCCTCAGCTTATCTTATCGCACGTAGTCGTATTCGCCGCTCACTCGCTCAATATTCTCGTAAAGTTTGCGGGATGTTCCTGCAAGGGCTCGTGAATCTATCGTCGAAATGTACGTGTTCGTACCTATCCGCGTCGTTCTCATGACTGCCGTCGTCCTCGGGGGGGATTCACCGGCGTCATATTTTTCTGGGTGCGATGGGCGGATCGGTTGACACGGTTGGGAGGGACGCGTCTGGCGGATCGTCGAGCATGACGTCACCTGGTTCCGTCGAACCACTTCTTCCAAATTGCCACTACCCGTGCCTTACCTGGAACGCATCGTTGTCAAATGTTGCTCGTGAGATGAATGCATCAAATCGGGTGCACGAGAACGCATGTTCTTGGCCTTCTCCCGAGGTAGCGCCCATTCAGATTGCTTGGCGGTGGTTGAAACAGTACACCGCAAGCTTGTGTAGCGTGCTTGGTTAACCCCGGTGGCACTCAAAGAGGGCTTTGGATAGTCGCGACATATGTGTTTAAATTATGTCCTCCAGGAACTTGCGCTGCATCACTGTACAATTTCTACACAATTTATTCGCTAAATCTCCCACAGTGCAGATCGTCCTGCCAGTGTCGAGTACCCAAGTGTATGTCACTTCAGTCCAAGCAGGAATCATGCATAATGCGTTACCCACAGCCCACATACAACACTTGGGCATGTAAGGCATACGAATACTCACCGATCACCTGCTCAGGTCGTCGATCACATCCGGGATGGTCGGTGAACCGAGCAAAGGCGATTGACCCGGGTTGTAAGAGGGAGACAACTCGTGCCCCCAGAGGTCGGACCACGATGACCACGTCTCGTCGACAGCGGTACTGCAGATTGCAGGTAGATCGCGCATGGCCTGCGGCCTGCAGAACACTCGCTGCTCCACATGATCTACGTGCTCGCTGAGAGGATCCACGTCGTAGTGCACACCATCGTACTCCGCGTAGTATCCGATGGAAAGATAATCCAGTGGACAGCCGAGCTCTGTGCGCTTGGCAACGAAGGTCGCGATGCATTCGGGGTCGTCTTCATAGGCATCCTCATCAATTCCATATTGTTTGGATAGCAGAATGCGAAGGGTGTTCAGTTCGGTGCAGAAGGGTCCAGGCCACGCGTCGCAACCATCTGACAGAGCTTCCAGGAGCATATCGAAGTAAGGGCAGTCGACTGTGAGTGTGGAGAGTCGGGGAAGGCTGTGTAGTAGACAACAGAGGGACTCCATGTCAGTCATGAAGCCTGGTGACGGCCCACGGAACCATAGTTCCTCTATCTGATCAAACGGAATGCGGTCCAGGAAAATGGATAGCGAGTCGTCGAACCAAAGTCCGGTGTGCGCGCTTATACCGATGCATGCGCCCGTTGTCGGCCCGACGGCCACGAGGTATCGAACCAGACGAGTATCTTCTATAAGGGCTAGTTGAGTGGTATCCTGAAGCGAAGGAAGTTGGGGGACAAGGGCCATCGACTCCCACTCGCCGTCGCGAAAAATCACATCCTCGAATCGCACAGCCACGTCTGCATGTAGGGAAAAACTGGAGATTATAATCTGAGCAAGGCCTGCGTCCACGCCGGTGAAAACAAGTCTCCGCAGATGGGGCAGACCAACACTTCCAGGACGAACGATATTGAGGAGCGCCGGGCAGTCCGTGAATCTGACTCGCTCCACTATGAAATCCTGAACTTGAGGGCAGTGGTGAAGCCATAAGATGAGGTGTACGGGATCTACCTCTGCCCGCATGTTCGAAACTCGTAAGTAAGTCAAATTGGGCATCAAATGGGGCCACGTTAGTGTATACCACCCGACTATCGACATGTGGCGCAGGTGAGGAGTAGCGCGTCGGAAGAGTTTTTGGAAGCCGCGGGGTGCCTCCGAGACGCCCTGTATGCTGTGTATACTGAGCGTCAACTTTTCCAATGTCGGCGCGCGGAACTTGAGGTATGCGAGGGCCCGGTGAGAGAAACAGCCTAGCTCCAAGATACGTGCACCGTGGGTGCTATTAAGCGCTTGCAATATCGAGCCGTCGTCATCCCAAGGCACACCATAAATCTCGAGCTTGATCAGTCGATTGTTAGAGGCTTGCAGAGCCGTCAAGACGAATGCTTTGCGGTCAGACTGGCTGATCCTGAGCGTCGTCCATAAGCTCGGTGTTGCCAGAGCGATGCTTCGCCAGCGATGACAGGTATGTATAACGGGAACGATGCTCTTGTGGTATGAACCGGCGTCCGGTGGTCGGTAGTCGTTCAACTCGTTAAAGTCAGGATACGCCAAGTAATGAAAGATGTTGGCTAGGACTTCGGCAGGTAAGCGATTGACCGGTTGTCTTGAGTTGCGGATTCTTCGGAGAAGCGATATGGCTGACTTGAGGGCATCTTCGCTCGCAAGCATCTTGTACACACGGATGGGGTGAGAATCCTAGAAGTCACTCGAAATCAGAGGAAACGAAGACGGACCAAGTCGTTGCTGCCAAAACCGATGTCAAGACACGGAATAAAAACAAAGGGCGGCACGCGCACCTCAGGGAATCACCATGCTTCATTATATTTTCATGCAAAACGTCGATGAGAGACTTCGTCTGCGCTCCAGTACCATACAGCAGCCAGTGAGTATCGGGCATGTCGAATCGAAATATCGAGAGGATAAAATGTGTCGTGATGTGGAGAGTAAGAAGAGATGCAACGAACGATGAGCAAGGAAGATAACATAGCCACATCTCGGTGGGTCTTGAGCGGACCGCCGCTCCGGGTGAGAGCACCAGACTGTCGCAGGGTCGCATGCTTTGTTCCTGTCCAGGGCGTGAAGAATCCTGCTCCACATTAGGCAACACAAAGCGAGAATAACAGCAGAATCTGGAGATGATGTAACCACATTGCAGATGAATTTTGCTGGAAGAAGCAACCATCGGACGCGGATATTCACATTGTCTAACACGACTTCCTGTGCTATGCATAGCTGTGAGGCTCGCAAGATATCCATCCGGGGTCAATAGATGTAAGGAATGAGCCTGTATGGCGTTCGCTTTGCCCACGCCATCCACTGCTCCCCGAACTCTCTCTTCAGGACCTCATCCTCCTTGGGAATTCGCATAGTCAGGGCGATCGGAAGAGCGATCCAGTGCAACAGCCACTGCGCAGCAAAGAGCTTGCCCAAAGGTGTGCTTAGCACACCGCACTCTGTCCACCACGACCCCGCGCTAAACATGCAGAGGATATTGCCGATACTGATGATGGCAGAGCCTGCATAAGCGGGGTGTCGCACGACAGAATAGGGCCCGGTTGTAATGAGCTGGTGGTCCTCGCGCACCGCGAGGTCCCACGTGAAGAAGCGACCGAGGCTCTGGTGACATGCGAGGCGCGTGAAGCCGCCTACGAAGACGAGCGATGCGCCGAGGAGGAAGGTTGGAGTGATAGCGAGTCTGTGTGCCGCGGAATTAGGTCCCGGAACAAGAGTAGTTATTATGCGGTCTGAAAAGTCGGAGGAGTAGTAAGTCGCTGCGATGATGGCGGCTTCGCATATTGAATGCGTCCACGACAACGCCTAGATGAGGCTGCGTGAGCACGCCGAGATTTCTCGATGAAGTAGAGTAACTCACATGCATGAGCTTTACCCCATCTCTCGCGCGGAGGCGCGTTAAGATGTCAGTCCGACCAAATCGATGTCGCTCGTCCGCCTTGGCAGGAGTGCTGGGCGGAGAGCAGGCGACTTGCACCATCGCAGCCCGTGCCAGGAGAATCGGAATTTTGAGCAGAGGTGTGCTCAGCACGGGTTCGAAAGCCAACATCATGGGCTACTTGAAGGCCCCCTGATGCGAACAACTTATAAAGATCGCGCATTCACGGGAAGCCTAGCCGAGATTCCCCTATCGCACCGAGCTACGGTCAAGCATGCGGTGTAACTCAATGGATGGAAGGCGAACAGCCGTGGGACTACGGAAACAGCGTAAACTTAGAGGTACCATGTGACAAGACCTACGAGGTTCTGGACACGTGAAAGCGAGTTGAGCTACCAGCACATGCTGAATTAGAACATAGCCTAGAACGATGGAACGGATTGTGAGGTTTGCTTATTCGACGCCGCGAAAGCCTGCATTGCACATTTTAGGAATGTCAGAATGTCAGAACGTGATCCTCGGGGTCGCCTAAAAGCGGCTAGAAGGCGCTGCAGAAATGATAGTCGTTCAGTTAATCTTTTCAAGTTAGACTAAGGAAAGGACGCCATGAGGATCCTGACAGAAACACAGCTTCAAAATTGCTCGCGACCTCGAAGAATGCAGTTGTGTAGGATATAAAATCTTCATTTATGTCATAGAGTGAGTAACAATAGAATGTATTGCACAACTCATGAATCTTCGGTTTGGAAGTTAGCTCGCGCCTCATCGGAAAGGACTTGAACGCACAATTAGTAAATGAAGGGGATGAGCCTGTACGGTGTCCTCTTCGCCCACGCCTTCCACTCGTCTCCGAACTCCTTGCTCAGTACCGCATCCTCCTTCGGGGCTCTGATGACGATAAGGAGCGGAATGACAATCCAGTATACTATCCAGGCAGGTCGAAGGAATTTGCCAAGGGGAGTGTCCAGCAGCCCCGACTCCTTCCACCACGATCCGTCGGCGAACGTGCACACGAGATTGCCAGCGCCGATGAGGATCATACCCGTGTAGCTGGGATGCCGCACAATGCGATAGGGCCCACTGGTGATGAGCTTGTGGTCGTCGCGCACAGCTAGGTTCCACGTGAAGTAGCGGCCGAGGGTGTTGTGGCAAATGAGGCGGGTGAGCCCTCCAACGTAGATGAGGGAGACTCCGAGGAGCCATTGTGGAGTAATGCCCAGTTTGTATGCTCCAGAGGAGGGCCCGAATATGAGGGTTGACAGGACGCGGTCCGAGAGCTCGGATGGGAACTGTGTCGCTGCAATTACAGCTGCCTCGCATATCGAGGTGGTCCAGGAGACAACCTGGGATGAGGATCAGCGAAAAATGATTCTAACACGCCAGGAATCTTGAAGCAATGCTGACTCTCATGACAATCGAAAGTCGAGGACCGCCAATGAGCATAATAGGATCCTTGCCACCGAACCGTTTGGCTTCCTCGGACTTAGCAGGCGCAGTCGGAGGAGGACTGCATGCCGCTTTGATCAGTGAGGCCCGCCCGAGTAAAATGGGGATCTTGAGCAGCGGTGTACTGAGTAACGGCGCGAGAACCGACATACTGTCTCAGTGAAATGTTGACGATAATTCCTCACGGGTTCATATAGGCCAGATGTACGGTTGGCGGGCCGTGCGAGGAAACATTAGACGACTGATAGGTACCATGAACGCGCTTGTGGCAGCGAGCCTGGGAGACCGTGGACATTGACATCACAGCATACCAGTGGACGTAAGACAGGAGAACATGGTCACGCCACAGTGAGTTTCCCTTGCAAAGAGACAGGCACCTGAACGAGGCTCCAGCAGAGCACGTACCCCAGCGGCGATTCAGTCCCAAATTTACTCGCAGATGCGCTGCCAGTCACAAGGCCTGTATTCCCGCGACCTTGCAAATGAAACACTTACCTCCCATGCTAGCAGCATGCCGAGGCATGTGCGAGATCGCATAAACCAGTGAATCTATTAACCACGTTCTTCTGCGGAGTCCCGATGCCTGCTTCTCAGCAAAAACGGAAGGTGGGGTCAGGAGAGCGCTTTGTGTCAAAACCTGAGAACACAGTTCGTGGCACGGGAACGCCACGATTTGACCGCGCCTCGGTACTTTCCATTCCGTGAGTATGATAAGCGCCAACAAATTAATATACGTAACTTGACTTGGACAAGCTCGTGCATGGTGCCGATACTGGCGATAGAACAAGTTCTTGCGCCAAACCAGGGAAAGACGCACAGAGCCGCATGACATGCCCACAATTAACGGATTACAAGTGTTTCTGACTCGGTGCTGCAAAAATCCACGTCGCACATCAGATAAATTCAACTTGGGAACCTGGCCCCGATCCTCGCCGTCACACAAACAAATGATGGTGGCTGAATGAGTAACTAGATCACTCCAGTCGGGCTCCAGGACATCAGCACGATCGCAACCCTGGGCGGAGACACAGTTGGTTTGAGTCTCATCATAGGAGTGAGCAACAACAGACTAATCACCTTGTGTCAGCTCTGGGGGGAATAATGTGACCCTGTTGTGAATTTAGTTCGCGCATCGGGTGGAAGAATCGGAACGCATAACTAATAAATGAAGGGGACAAGCTTGTATGGCGTATTCTTCGCCCAGACCTTCCACTCGTCCCTGAACTCCTTGCTCAGCACCGCATCCTCTTGCGGAACCCTCAACGCGAGCGCGAGAGGGACGCCGATGAAGTACAAGATCCACGCAGGCGCGATGAACTTGCCAAGAGGCGTGTCCAGTAGCCCCGACTCCTTCCACCACGACCCGTTGGCGAACATGCACAGGAGATTACCGGCACCGATGAGGATCATGCCAGTGTAGCTGGGGTGTCGCACAATGCGATAGGGTCCGCTGGTGATGAGCTTGTGGTCCTCGCGCAGTGCCAAATGCCATGTGAAGTAGCGACCGAGGGTATTATGGCATGCAATGCGGGTGAGACCGCCAATGTAGATCAGGGAGACGCCGAGGAGCCATTGCGGAGTGATGTGTAGTTTGTACGCTCCGGAAGATGGCCCAAAAATGAGATTCGACAAAATAGAGTCCGACAACTCGGACGGATAATGCGTCGCTGCGATGACGGCGGCTTCACATATCGAGGACGTCCACGATATGAGCTGAGATCACGAAAAACGATGGAGCATTTCAGCGATGTCGCTGATGTGATTGGGAAAACTGACCTGCATCCCCCAGACCCAAATCTCTCCACGAGTGACAGTCAAGAAGTCGGACTCGCCCCCGAACCGACGAGTCTCCTCTACCTTAGCAGGGGGAGTTGGGGGAGGGGAGCATGCGGCTTGAATAATTGAGGCACGCCCAAGTAGTATGGGTATCTTTAGTAACGGCGTGCTGAGCATAGGCACGAGTGCGGACATGATGTTCCAATGGGGTGTTTTCAACCATTTCCACGAGTTCATATAAATGTACGCCAAAGAGACGCCAGAGGACCGATTCGTACTGTCGAAGCGATCCAGAAGGCGAGTGAAGTATCCGGCCAGAGGGTGACAGTCTAAACTTAACATAGGTATTGCTGGGAAATCTGTTGTGAACGGCATCCTACGGCATCGGGAGCAAAAGCTTGCCGACTGATCGTCGGCTAACGAGATTAAACCATTCTGACGGTGCAAAATGAGTTCTAATCAATGATATTGAGTCTACAAGGTGTGCTATTCATTCACTTCCCAATGCCAGGTGGGTTGATAAGGTAGAGAATGAACATTGAGACCGCGAGGAAAGGCTTCGGAGATATGTCCGCGTGTAGGAGATCCGGTCTCAGTTTCCAAGGACAGGAAGGGACATAAGACGGACGCAGTGCCGTGAAGCTGAGAAACTCAACGTCAGAATGAGGGATGTCCTTCCTTACTGGGGGAAATCACGAGACCATGCGCCACAAAGCAAGCATGCGCAAATAGTCCTGGCGCCCGGCACGCGCACCGACCCAGCGTCCAGATACGCGTCACTGATACCTGTCTTATTTCTTGCTTTCGCCATGCCGCCTCGCACGGCGCCGAAGCGTGCAGCAGTGTCCAGTGAAGATATCTCGTCAGAGACCAGCACGCGTAAAAAGACCAGATTCGTCGAGCCGGAGGACGACCCAGTGAACTTCGCGGAGGAAGTCGACTCCCAGTTAGAGACAAAGCAGCGCAAGGGCCGAATCAGGACAGACGGCTACGAGTCCGACTCTAGCGATGAAGGAGAGAGCGTCGTGCTGAGCAGACGGAAAGACAAGGACAATGCTGCCGAGGAGGAGGACGACATGTTCGCGATGGGCGAGAAGGAAGAGAAGAAGGAGCAGGAGGACGGGAAGAAGAAGGAAGAATTCCTGAGGCTCGGCGACATCGAAGGGCAGGAATTTAACGACAAGCCCGAGTCAGACGAAGATGGTGAGGATGAGCCGGAGGACGAGGACGAAGCGGAGCGCCGGAAGAAGGCGGGAATGGGCTTCGAGTTGTCTTCGTTCAACATGCGCGAGGAGATGGAGGAGGGCAAATTCGCTGCGGACGGCACATACGTCCGGACATTCGACCCACACGCGGTGCACGATCGCTGGATGGAGGGCCTTGACGAGCGCGAGATCAAGCGCGCAAGACGGAACCATAAGCAGCGCGAGCGCCTCGAGCGTGAACGCATCAAGGCAGAGGAGCAAGAATTGAAGCAGTCAGGTGGGAAGGGCGATTTAGAGAAGGAGCTCGTTGGGATGCTGAAGAAGGGCGAGACGGTGCTCGAGGCGCTTCAGCGGCTGGGTGCACAGGCGAAGAAGAATAAATCAAAGCACAAAATGTACGTCCATCCAATTCGTGTCGATGCATTTCTAACAACCGGAACAGCCTCAAGCCCAACAACAAGACGAAGAAGGATTTGGACAACAATGCAATGGACGTCGACAGTGCCCCGAAAGCACCCTCCGAGATCGACCACGTGACACACCTTGCATCGATGCTCATGGGTCTCGGCGACACCGACATCTATTCGAAGACCTACGAGGAGCTCGTGCGGTCCGTCCGGCGCTCAGGGAAGGTCGACGAGAACTGGCTGCCACCATCTGCGGACGTCCAGTACGAGTACAAGTGGGACGTGCCTGACTCGACGAGCGCAGATGGCCAGGTCTTCGGGCCATTCGGCGAAGAGGATATGAAGGCGTGGTACCAGGCGGCATACTTTGGCACAACAGGCGAGAAGGTGCAGGTTCGCAAAGTCGGAGGCGAATGGGGCAACTGGCAGGATGTGGTGACATGAGGCCTAAGGTGGGCTTGTCACGACCACTGCGCTGGATACCAATATCTCCCTCGACCATTTAGGATGCGACGACGTGTATCATTATCTGTATCTGTAGTCGACATGCGTCTGGCGAGATATCAAAATTGGATACCTTAGCCTTTGCTTGCTCCTCCATTCCGATGCACCGGTACACGATGGATCAATGCGCTCGAATAAATATGTAATGATTATGGCAAACGCGGTATGGATCCATAACCGTCCGTACGACTCGCCTAATTCTCTAGTGACTGATATATTGGAATACGAATGAGACCTCAGGTAGACCAACTTCTGCTCTCAAAAGGTCATCATGGTTGTTCTTGAGCTCTTCGTTCGTATAGTGATTCCACCTGTCATTGCGCTTGGTCAATCCGCTCGAAAAGCAAGTAGTTATACTTACGTGCTCGCATCGCCGTACAGTAGCGCCTGCGACTTCATCATCTGCCGGCCATTCTTGCAGCGCTTGCACTTGAACGTCTCGTGGGTCTCGCAGAGTGTGTTCTCATTGAACAAGAATAACTTCCGGAGCGAATCAATGGAGAAATGCCGTTCGACGTCCTCCTTTTCGTCAACCACAGCCGATGACAGCGACTGCTTCGAGGCTTGACGCTGGAAGATCTTCTCCTCGATAGTACCTGTGGAGATGAAACGGTACACAAAGCCTGGACGGTGCCCTCAACGAAGCAGCCTACGGGAATGTACTGGGGCACTCACATTCCTTCTTCTGCCCATCACGCCAGACACGCGCGAGGGCTTGCTGATCGGCAGCAGGATTCCAGTCTGTGCAGGTATGGTCACCAGAGTCCAGGATACATGCCCAAGAAGCGTACCAGGATCGAACAAAATGAGGCGATTGGCACCGATCAGATTGATACCACATCCACCCGCCTTGCTACTGAGCAAGAAGATGAATTCCTTCCCTTCTGGATTATTGAATTGGTCGACTAATTTCTGACGTTTGTTGATCGTCATTGTGCCGTCTAGACGGAAATAGCCATATCTAAAAAAGGCACGCCCCATGAGGAGGTGCGAGGTAATATACCGAAAGCACGCACCCTTTGCTTCGTAGGAGCTTCTCGAAGAGGTCCAGTGTCTGCGTATAATTGCTGATAAGGACGATCTTGTCATTGGTCTCGGTCCGAATACGGTGTAAAAAACTTCCAGCCGTTTAGAAACACAGAATACGATGAGAACCTATCGGCTCACCGCTCCAGTATCACGAACTTGCCGCTCCACTCGCAATGAACCACCTGGTTCCTCCCGCCCCGGCCATTCGCATGCCCTCCCGCACCTATGTAATCCTCTGGCAGAAGCTTGTCCGAGCCCCTCAAGTCACCTGGTAGGTCGAGGAGCTCGGGGTGATTGCATAACTTCTTGAGAATGTTGATTGCCTTGAGCGGCTGCGAGTCTGTGCCGCGGAGCAACGCCTGGATCTCAGGAGAGGATATAAAGAGACGGTAAAGCGATAGCTGAAGCGGCGAGAGGCCACAGAATACGACGTGCTCGTACTTGACAGGTACTGTCGGTTACACAATGTCAGAAGACAGCAGGACGTGTGAATACGAAGACAGGGTACGGACGATATTTCGACAGCAGATCGTTTGTACGGCGGATGATGAACTTGGTGACAAGATCACCTAGCTCCTTCAGTTTCTTGTCGCATTCAGCCTTGATAGCATCACTGGCGTCGGCATCACGCCCTCTGATGATGGCATTCTCGAAGTTCTTCCTGAAGTCGTTCTTGGAACCAAGGAAATTAGGGTTCGCGAAATTTAGCAACGAGAAGTACTCCGACAAGTCATTCTGGAGTTAGCCTTCAGTCCTGAGCTTCAGCTTATACGCGCGACTGATCACCGACCTGGATAGGCGTTCCAGACAGGATGACACGCCGCTTCACGTTGAGCTCGTTCAGCACTTGGAAAGTCTGCGACTCTGCAAGACAAGAAATCAGATGCGTCCGCCTAGCATAGCATACAGCCAAGTTTACCGGAGTTCTTGAGACGATGTCCTTCGTCACAGAGTAGTAAGCCGATGGGACAATTCTGCAAATGTGCCGCTAACGACCGCAGAGTCTCATAGGAGACGATCATCACTACGTACATCAGATACGTCGCGCGCCGTTTCAACATAGAGTACTCACCTGGTTGTGAGACATTCCGGCCACTTGCTGCCACCCATCTTGCGACTCTCTCCAACATCTCCGCCTTCCCACCCTTGCCGTCTATGGCCAGTGCAGAGATCGTGTCCTTTCCAAGCCATTTAACTGTGATGAGATCAGTCATAAATGGCCAACGAAGAAACACATGACGTTACTTGCTCAGCTCATTCGCCCAGTTTTTGACCAGACTCGCAGGGCATGCGATAATGCACTTGTCAATCGTGGGTTTGCTGGCAAGCGGAGACTGCTTGAGTAGTGTCCACATTAGCGCGATGCACTGCAGCGTTTTCCCAAGACCCATCTCGTCCGCCATAATACAGCCGTACTGGTTGTCTACCATCATGCCAGTCGTGCATTTGTAAAGGAACTGGGCCGCGTTAGGATACCGATAAGACGCATAGAGCTAGTGCAACAGCGACTCACCTTCACTCCCTCTACTTGATGAGGACGCAACACTTTGCCCAGCCTGGGGTCTATGACAACAGGCACCTTACTATTCTGCTTCTTCTCCTTCCCGCCTCCCAGCAGCTCCCTCAAACTCTTGTGAGGATTATACATGCCAGCGGTCTTCTCTCGCGCCTCTTCCATTGCCTTGGCTTTCGCTTCTTCCTTCTCCCTCTCTTTCCGCTCCTCGTCTGTCTCTCTGTGATCAATGGTAGGGTCGTACAATACGATGGCATGGTCCTCCATGGGGTCGTACAGGGGCCGAGGGATGATGTTCGCTAGTGGACGAATACCGAGAGCAACATTAGATGGTATTGTCGGGACAATATCCCCGTTCTTGTTTCTCATAGTCGGCATCGAGAATCGTCGACCTATTTGCTCGAAAGGTTTCACTTTGTAGACCGGATATTTCACGATGTTGTTATCCCTCGGTCCCTCGAACCCATCCCTATCCGCCTTCTTTTTCTTCCTAGGAGAGCCGTCACCATCTGAGTCAGAGCCATCGGCATTCTCGCAGCCCTTGTAAGAGACTCTTTTCCTCTTGCGTTGTGGCTGGATACGCTCGATGATCGGGGTGGGTGGCTTGAATGGCTTGTTAATGCGCGTGCTCTCTTGGAGCCTGTTAACGACCTTGCCGTCCGCAGTAGTCGGAGCGCGCCTGAGCATACCAGCAGAGATGGGAAGAACGCAGCAGGCCGGGATGAAAGGCGTCGTGCGTAGTAGTCATGCTGGGCGGCACAACGCGGTGCCGATCGCCGCGACGCGTGTGCACACGTCGTGTTAAAGTCACGTGTACGCGTCCTCGTGCTCCTATCACAGGCACGCATGCTTCTCAATTGTAGAAAGCAAGGAAAGATATACACAGCTAAGGAACAGGGCATTGAAAAGACTAGGTATGAGCAAATTTATAATGGGGGCACCACTGCAGACATCTCAGGCATAAATGACATCGGCCTGTCAAGTAGGCCTCAAACGTTTCGCTGATTCGCTCAAGAGGAAGATAGCTGCGCGACAAGAGGCGCTGATCACCAATAGTTCTGCTCGGCATTCATCACAGAGTCGGTGTAGGCATTATAATCCTCGATGCGAACGCGTGACACGACCACAGTCTCGCCGAGGCCGATCAGCACATCGGGTACGTTCAACCGCCGTGTGAGATCGAGATTGTCTGCAGCGCACATCGCAAGAAGCTCGAAGCCGACTTGCTCAACGAACTACATAAGCATACAAATCTGAGTGACTATAAACATGCATACATTAAAAGGGCTCACCAGGTCGCCCGCGAATAGTCGTGAACTGAAGCGCTCAAAGTGTTTCTTCAGGTCCTCGCTGACATCGCTATCAAGCGACAACCTTGCGACAGCGTCCTTCAAGCTCAGAGAGTCCAGGAGCGAGAGAGCATGTTGCTCTTTGTAAAATTTTCCCGGGAGCTCAGTCGTCTTTCCCTGGAGTTCATCAAATGCACCTGGAGGGTGGATATCTTTGAGCGTAAGAGATAATTTCACTGCAGCATCGAGGTTGAGCGTCACGACCGGCCGTGCAGGCGCGGAGTTGCTAAAAATGAATGAGTACCATTCAGGATCAAACTTAGAAGACTCACGATTGGGCTGGGACGTCAGGTTTTGGTGCAGGCGCTCCCTGGCCAAAGCCCCTGAGGATGTAAATTTTGGTAAGACAGTAGCGTGCCGTATTAACAGGGGACTTACAGAGGACCAAAAATAGTCGACATTCTCCAGCCTGCCGTGATAGGCGTGGAGCTCGTATCCTTGGGTGCAGCTGAACCCCCGTTCGAGAACAGGCTTGTTCTGCAAGACGATAAGCTCACAAGGACGAAGACAAGCTCTCAAACACGCACGTATGAGGGAATTTAGGGGCCATCTTGTCGACGACCACGACCTCGGACGCTAACTGAGGCGCCTGCTCAGGTAACTCAGGTAACTCCTCCCGGGCCTTCTCGCGTATGACAATAGCGTCCGCTGCGCTATCGGGAGTGAGGTCGGCAAGCTGTAGGGCTGGCACAGCTTCGGATCCAACATCGTCCTCCCCAGGTGCATCCTCTTCGTAGTCCGAGAGCGCGTCCGCGACCGCACGACTGAGTCCCGCCGCCTCTACCAAAGGCCGCTGCTGCTCCGAAGTCGGCACAGCAGTATCATCAGGATCCCCGCTTGGTCCAGCGATAGCCTCAGAACCGCTGGCGCTGTGGTTACTTTCGGTGATGTCGACTTGCTCACCAGTAAGAGGTGGCAGATGTCCTGATTCAAAAAACGCAGTCCCGTTCACGCGGACCGGTGTGTATTTCGCTTTTACAGGTGATTTGCCTTTCACCGTCGTCAGGGTGCCCTTTTGCGCAACCAGCACAGACGTGCTGCCAGAGCTCATGCCGGCCGAAGACTTGCCTGGCCCAGCTTTCGAGCCCGATACGCGCCCACGGCGAGCTCTTGATGCGCCTTCTCCCGCCAGCCGAGCTTTAGCGGAAATGGCGTTATCCAGTCCGGAGCTCAAAGTCGACTCCTCCAAGAGCTTGACTCTCGGATTGGCTTTGCGTGCATGGTGAGCGGGTAGCCTGCGCTGTCGGGGAGGGGTCTCGATCGCAGAAACGAGTAAGGAGGGCTCGCCGAAGGGTTCGTCCGCCTGAGCCATCTCCACATCATCTGTTGGTCCCGCAGGGGCCTGCTCGTCATGGAGGGGGTATTCGAGTTCGCCAAGTTCAGCAGATGGCTCGTGTACAGTGGAAGCCTGCCCTTCGGTCTGCTGGTCTGGCACGAGCAGCATCTCGTCGGCAGACGACTCCTGACCGTGGTTGACCGCCTTTCGACTTCTCTTGGCACTCCTCACAGGACTAACAGCTGCAGGTTTCCTTGAGCTCCGCACGGGACTGACGGCAACGGTGTTCCTTGCACGCCGTACAGGGCTCTTGGGTGCGGGTTCCTCCCGACGTGATGTAGGCTTGCGGCTGGAGGAAGTAGCACGAGCCTTGGGTCGAGCGTTGCTCGACGGTGCACTAACATTGCCCATCGATTGTCGGCGCGTCACCATACGCTCTGGGGACTCTTCCTGCACTTCCTCCTCCTGAGCCTTCGATTTCCGTCCGCGGGGGCGCTTTGCAGTCGGGGGCTCCACGTGAGCTACGTTGGATGAGCGACGTTTTCGTCCTCGAGGTTCTTCATCACTAATGAGCTCCACCTCAGAGTCGCCAGTCTTCTCAGGTGGTGGTGACGGCGAGGAACGTCTGGGCTTCTTCTGCGGTGATTTCTTAGCTTTGCCTGTCATACACAGGTCACAATATGCTCCGTAAATGATCAATGAAGACGACTGTACGGGGAGGTCCAGAAGGAAATACTTCTTCATCTTCGTTGAATTGAGTGAGATCATATGGGTCTCGACCTTTAAGATCGATACGCTCCCAGAAGCTTTTAATGAAATGTTCAGAACCGTTTCCGAATGACTCTGTAGGTTCCCATCTAGATCATTGTGCGTGAGCATCCGGTGTGAAAGGAACCAAAGAGGGGGTACGAAGTGTCCCAAGAGTATGGGCAGATGAACGTACGTATTATCCGCAATCTCATAGTTCTTCCACTATATGATGTTAGGACGAGTGTCGCTCATCGCGTCTAGGGAGGCTCGTGCTTACCTTGACCCAGTAAGACTGAATGTGATTGACCTTAGCTCCATCGCGCTTATCTCCCGAGATTTACAGTCGTACTCACCCACGTCTTTTTACCCCTCGGCCTCTTGACGACTTTCGCTCGCAGAATAGCCTCTGCGATGAAGTCAAGTTCAACTGTTGTGTTCTAGTCTCAGGGCGGATCCGACATCGCCACGTACCGACTTCGTATTCTTCCAACATGGGCAGAGTTTTCACAGTATCCCCCTTCAGAAAGCAGCTATGCTACGAAGAAGCAGTCTTGAAGGCTCAGGGAGCTATAATACAACCGAGAGAGAAAACGGGAGGAGAGAGGAGACTTGCAGGTTTCGCCGACGCGCCGCGGCGCGACTCACGCGTTCCGGCGTCTAATGGCAGTGGCACGTCCGGAAGTCGAGTCCAAGCTACACATGAATTTAATTCGTGGCTACATATACACTACTAAGCATGCCACTTCTGAGGCAAATACATTATCTACATAAGCAAGGGAAAAAACACAGCTGCGCAAGTGCATACATAGGACTCATCGGTAACAAAACAAGACGCCTGGAATAGCTGAGAACAAATGCAGTATTATAGGGTGAGTGACGCATTGCATACGGGGCGATAGTAGGGAATAGAGATATCAACAAACATATCAGGAACGGAGCAATGCAGTTTGGTTCAACAACTAGAGCGTGGTAGCAATCTTCCAGCGATAAGGCAGTCCTTGACCCACCCAAAGTGGACACAGTTAGCACCCTTGGTCGAAGACACCCGATAGACTTCGCTCTGCTCCTTAACGATCACATAATCGTACTTGTTCAGATCCGGATGTGTGGCATGTCTTGCATCGGCAACAGCCTCTACGCGGGATGCGCCCATGCAGAGAATAATCTTCGGTACCATGCCACCAGACTCCCTAACCTAGATCGCACCAAATGGAGACTATTCGTTATAGGGCTAGGAGTGAACAATGTCAGTACTAACCTTCCTGCTTGCCTTGGGCGGAGCCGGCATGAATTCGGGTGAGAGGCAGAGAATGGACTGGTCCGCAAAGAGCTTGGAGGGTACAAGATTGGACATGATCTCCGTGAGGTGCTCAACGCTGTTGCCCCAATCGAGGTCAACGAGCTGAGACACACGTGCGTTCAGAGGATCGCAGAAGCCGGCTGGGAGAAGGTAGGCCTGCCAGTCCCTCTCCGTTCGCTGCGATGTGACAGGGAGTCAGAAGATGCTGAAGCTATATGCGAGACGAAGATTTACCTCATTGATGCTCACTTCAAGCCATTCGGTTGATAAGCAGGGAATGCCGAGGGCGAGAGCGATGAGGAACTTTGGCTTCTGATTTGCGTCGTCCGATAGCAGGAAAACACGGTCGATGTCATCTCGCTCTATCCACCTGATGTCGTCCTTCTCGCCTATCCAGCGTTTATTGCCCTGGCTGAATGTTCCGTCCAACGTGAAGATATCGCACCAGTCCTCGACGACAGCTCCGCCATGATTCCGAATAGATAGCATTAACCTGTCTTTTACGCGCTCCCAGTCGTCGTTCCCTGGTCCCAGGGTGACCACGAGGCCGGTCTTGCTAAATAACTTCCGGTTGCCCTTGGCAGACCCGTCACTGGCTAATGACAGCCTGTTCGGAGACGGACTTGGTTTAAATGGTGCTGGTCCAATCGCCGGAATGATATCTTTGGGGTCCAGGACACGGTCTTTGAAACGGCTAAGGAGTGTCCGAGAAGCGATCCGAACGTTGTTGAGGGGAACTACCATGGCATCATCATCGTCTGAGTTGTTGAACCGGACACAGACGTCCGTCGCACCCGACATGGTGTCCTCGACGACGATAGCGCGCATGTTGGTGCCCATCATTACATGGTCACCGGCCTTCAAGAGGCACATGCGTAGCTTGGTAGCATCTACCCTATCTTCCGTGTTATCGTCGAACTTGATGAGATATCGCGGCGGGTTGTCGGACGCCATGGAGTGGACGATTCCAGTGTAGTAGTGGTTGTCTTGCTTCCACAGCGCGAAAACACGAGTGGCGTCAGGGTTCTGTTCGAGCAAGACAGAAGAGGACACGCTGCGCTTCTTCACCGCCTTGTTCAAAGGCGTGCCGGTCGTGCTTCTGGTCGGCCTCACTGCCCCTCTAGGCGCCGTTTTTCGCGAGGATGTTGACACCGTCCTCTTTCTCTTGCGGCTTGAAGTCGCCTTCGCTGGCGCGTAGTCTCCCTCGTCCACGTCCATGTGCTCATCGTCAGCAGGCTCCGTGATGTCGTCCCCTTCATCGCCCACACCCGGAATAGCAGCATCCTCGTCTCCAGTGACCGCAGTCGCACCCTCGGAAGGACTAGTCACCTCCGAAGGTAAACGAGGCCTCTTATGGGCAGGCGTCGAAGAGCGCGACTTTGCAGCCGCCTTGCTTCGAGGTACTTGAGTGACTTTCTTCACAGCAGGGTTCGACGTAGATGGGCCGGCAGCTGGTGGATGTTGTGCGATGTCTTGATGCGGCATGGATGAAGGGACGACGCCTGCCTCCCAAGAACGCATATCAACCTGCTTTACCCCGTCTGATTTCGACGTTGGACGTGACGGCGGACGAGACGGCCTAGGGTTCGAGACCTTGCGGACTGGTTCATCTGGCCCCTTTGTGCCCGCTGTGGTTCGCGGGGGTTGTGTTGGCGCCGCTGGAGCTGTGGAGATGTCCGCCGCCTTGCTCTTCCCCTTGCCCTTTTGACCGCGCGTCCGAGCGACAGTCTGAGCGAGAGGCACCTCGTCTTCTTTGTCCGTATCTCCCTCGTCTCCTCCGGCCAAGACGGTTTCGGGTACAATATCGATTTCGGAGCAAGGTTGAGCCCGTTGTACTGGAGCAGGTTGGAGAGGTGGAAGTATTGGGTTCGTAGGATGCCCAGAACGAGCGGCAAGCGTAGCATGCGCATTGGCGGCGGGAATATGCGTGCTCCGCAATTGACCTGACGAGCCGGCCGCCGTTGGGGCAGTCGTAGACGCGCTGCCATGGACTGCAGCATCAGAAGGCTGCGTGTCGCCGGAAAATGCTATACTGTCCGCAAGCTCCATAGCGTTTTCGACCGTAAATCGGCCAGTCGGGTTAATCCCATGGACCTGTAATCTCCATCGTTTTTCCGGATGAACCAAACCTAAGAGGTTGCCGCGCCTTGTACCAATAGTTGTCGACGTGTTAGCAACCGATTGACTAAGAGCAGGTTCTGAAGCATGGGAAACATCAGCGGTGCCTGTCTGTGCACTTGTATCCAGCGATATACTCGGAGCTACGTATGACGAAGGTTGCGTAGGAGTAAGATTTTCGGATAGATTGCCGACTTGGGCTTGGGTCGGAACGGGCGAAGACTCGAAAGGGTTTATATCGAGTACACGTTGGTATGAAAGAGATGGCTGCGTCGACGCATCCTGGGAAGGCACTTGCTGAACGGCGAAGTCAGGCTGTTCGATTGCGTTTGGGGGATTAGAATGATGCATGTTACCCGCTTGCTGAGCCTGCTCTTGCGAATAAGATTCCGAGACCTGAGTGTCTCCACAGGGTATCAAAGCCTCGGAGATCTTTCGTTCTGATGTAGCTGTGAATGGGATTTCGGGAGATGCGGATGGTGTGGAAGTAATAAGTAGTTTTTCCACAGAAGATGGAGGTTCCGAAAGCGGAGAAGGAGAGCGTCTAATATGGTTTCGCAAGGACATTGCAGAAGGCTTTGAGGCCGAGTCTGCGGTTAGATTCGAGACCTCTTCTGGATCCTCCCCAATCTCGGAGAGTGGCACCTGGAAAATCCTACTAGTGCGAATGTAGTGTCTCTGTTGATCCGCTTCTGGAAGTGGCCCAGCGAAAGAGTCCTGGGATGCAGGAGAAGGTGATCTTGCGGGGAGCCTACGCGAAGGTGCTGTCATCGCTCGCGCGGTAGTATTTCGATGAGGTGTAGATTGGGGAGACGGAACAGGCGATATAAAGGACACCGCCTTCTGGCCCTTGATTCCGGTGCTTGGAGGCATCGGTGGCACATCCTTGGATCTCAAATGGTTATCTGAGACTACAGGAGCACGTGAGGATCGTGTAGGAGAGTGGCGACGCTCATCCTGGGCGGCAAATGCAGGTTTTCTCTGCGCACGCTTCGTCAGAGGCGCAGAGTGTGCAGCTGGAAGGTGCCGCACCGGCTCGCTATATAGAGCAGGATCATTCTCTTTCTGCGAGTCTTCCCCGTCGTGACGATCAAATGACTGGGATGGAGTGGTGGAATCGAGCCCATGTAACTGATATTGAGGGAGAGGGCGTTCCTCGCTAGAAGAGAAAGGACTGGCGTCGGCCAGCGAGAGGTTATTGGGACTCTTTCGGGCGGGGGCGATGATTAGCTTGGGATCTGCAGGCACTTCTACCCCTTGTCGCAAGGCAGCTCGCAGCAACTGGCTCGCTTGCGACTCGTCGCTCCTGAAGACACAACCGCCTTCACTTCTGCAAAGTCTTTGCGCTCTAGATGGCAGATAGCTCACCTAGACCCGTCCAACGCGTCAAACATAAGATCCTTCCCTCTCCTACGAGCGTGGCGACAAGTGCTATGATGGATAAATTTGAGATTACGCGGGAGGGCACGCGACTGGGCAGAACGCAGATCGCTGCCACAGGAAGTGTCGAGCTTGCCGTCGATCCGGAGGGTATCCAAAAAGGTATCAGATAAAAGCCCGCGCCACACGCAGCGCTACGTTGTCAATAGAAGCGATTCATACAAGACCGGAGGAGAAATGGGGGAGCAATGGGGAAAGTCGCGCGGAGGCTCGGGGAACTTGTCTAGCTGCTAACATTTCCGTAATTAACTAGACGCCTGTAAGCGTTACGATCACATGACCGATCCAAGTCGAAATCAAACCGGGTCGTGTCCGCCGTCGCGCGTATGTTGCACCGCCGTCCGAGGTTGACTTTAGCATTTTACGTCTCTTACTGGTCCCACTCAGCGTTCACGCTCTCTTAGACGGTGCTGGTCACTGCGACACGGGATACGTCTTTCTTCTCTGTTTTTCTACCCCCGTTCCTTTTGGACTTGTCATGGCAAGCAAGAAAACAAAGCCCACAAGTGGAAGGAAGAAGAGCAAGTCGACCAAGACCAAAAAGAAGGGCAGTCCGCTGAAGATTCCAGAGAACACCACAGACAAGGTCCCCTCGACTGACTTCCAGGCGAAGTCCGAGAAGAACCAAGTTCAGGTCGAGGTCAACAACAAACCAACTGACAAGAAACCGTCTAGCACAGGCGTCCACAAAGCTCACGTCACAATAAAGCCTGCAGCGGATGTGAATGTTAACGCTGTACCCGATCCTATCCCGGAGAGCGGCCTTACTGCCAGTGTCATCTCGCTTCCTACGACTTTGACCGTGTATCCGCCTCCGACTCCTACAGTGACTCCCGGCTTCTCCCCTCTACCATCTGGATGGTCGTTTCTTTCCACAATCTCCGCTACTACCGCGTCAACCACGTATGCTTTGGCAACTCACACTGGTTCTGCGAGCGACCGGCAGCAGGCCTCGAGCTCAAACCAGAAGCATATCTCCCCGGTCACCACCGCCCTCATCGTCGCTGGCATAGTTACAGCGTTATTTGGCATCTTCCTCACCTACAGAGTCTGTTTCAAACCTCATAGACGCAAGTATCCGACGCCTTCTCTGCCGATTCTGCAGGACGCCTTCCCGGAGCAGCACGCTTCCGCTGACGAGGAGTCGCTCTTCGGCGGAAAGGACAGGCCTCTCTCTAGCAGAAGCAACATGCTTTGGACTTGGACGCAGTACTCTCAACCATCGACACAGAAGCTTGAACCGACATATGGAGCTGACTTCGCTGGCGGCGCTAACGGGCAGAACAGCTATCCTTCAGAGAAGCAATCCGCGTCTGCTTACGACGAGAAGAGTGCTTCTACATATGTTGGAGCTAGTCCCACCAAGAACACCGCGCAACCTCAGCCTGTTCAGCAAATGCAGATTGCGCTTACTCGTGCAGCAAGACGAGTATCGGCCATGTCCATGTCTATCTATCCAATGTCACCGCAGTCTTCTGGGGGTGTGGGCGTCGCTGTCGGAGGGGCTTCCCCATTGACAGGGGACGGCATGACTGTCCTTCAGCGTAGCGCGTCGAAGTCCACTCGCAGACTTTCAAGGAGCAGAAGGAGCATGCGCCAGAGCGTTTTCATGGCTGAGAGCGGAAATAACGACACCAACAACGACATCTACGGCGGGCTTCAAACTAATCATGCGGCGCAAGTTCAATCCGGCCTACCGGCATCTGACTCCTTCCAGGGCCGCGCCCCAGTGAAGGCCCCATATGCTCCCGGCCCTCTCCTGCGCGCCTCCGTCAACATTCCAGGCACTGTCCCAAGCTACAAATCCGCGTACTCCAATCCCTTCGAAGAGGCCTCCTACGTACTCCCGCCCGTCTCAGCCGCGCCCAAGTCCGAAGAGCGCCGCGAGCGCGATACGCGCGCATTGACCTCCGCCCTCGGCCTCGCGAGCCCACCCCTCCCCATGTCGTCCCCGCAGCCAACGCTCTACCCAGATGACTCGGTCACGCTCGCTGGCGGCCGCCGCATGTCGCGCATCGGTGGGCACGCGCACGGCCGTGTGCAGAGCGAGATACTGAGCCCCGGGATGGAGGCGAGCGCGCGGCTGGGAAACCTCATGCTCGAGGAATTCAATAGTGCTGGGTCACTCGTCTCCGCCGCTATGCCTACTGGAACGCGAGCGGGGATGGGAGGGATGAAGAACATGAAGAAGCGCGCAGATGACAAGCCACCGCGTGTCCCGTCTCCGCCGCCCATGCCGTCGCTTGCGCAGATGGCGCTTGCGCATACTAACCCGGAGGAGTACAATGATTATAGGAGCCCGACGTACAGTATCTATGGATTATATGAAGCAGATAGGAAAAGCCGGACGCCTGGAGAGGGAGGGTATTGAGCTTCCGACCGTGGACAATCTACCTAGATTTGTATCCTCAATGTGTATCCCGAGATGTAGCTCTAGCACACATGTATTCTGACTAGCTTGCAAAGAGTGCATATACGTACAATGTAGTATCCAAGTGGGTGTAGATCCGAGACATGAGTACTTGCGTGAGTATGATGCGAGAGAACGAACCATCCGACACGATCTAACAGCGAGAACGGTAGACAGGATCCTATGCATGTTGCCTCCCCGCCTCGCGCGCCGCGTCTTCGAGCCCATGAGCAGCCTCCACGGCATGAGAAGGAATGCGCAAGGCCTCAAGCCTGGTACGGACCTCCTCTTCCTGTCGCTCGTGCTCGGCTCGCGCCTTCTCCGCCTGTTCAGCCTCCGATTCCCTGACCAGGGCCTGCAGCTCTTCCTCAAGCTCCGCTTCGTCAATATTGGCATCCGCCTGGGCCATCTGCCCACCCAACCGTATGGCGTCGTCTACCTCTTGTGCATCCGTGTTCGCGGAACCCATGGCATCCATCGTCTCGTCGATCTTCTCGCGCTGGAGAAGAGGGTGTGCGAGGATCGCGCGGAGGGTTGCAGTGGAAGACTCGTAAGATCGCATAATCTATGGAATCCGGGATACGTCAGCATTTGTGACAGGAGCAGGGAGGAATCTGCGCCGACTTCAATATCTCCTGCAGACTCCTCAACACGCAGCAGTGTGGATTGCAACATATCTAAGGAGGACAGTCGCTTCTTGCGCACATCTTCCAATTGCTTCTTCGCACGGAGATAGCTCAAGGCAATTTCCTGACGTTTCTGTCCGAGAGCGACAGTAATTTGCTGTGTTCGCCTATAGAGAAACGATGCTTAGCTAAGTTAAAGCTTGCTGAAGGATAAGCAACCCACTCGTCGATCTTGTACTGAAGAGAGTCGACCGCCGCCTGAAGTCTTTCCACACCCGTCTTTAGCTCCAGCACTCCCGTATCGATCGGAGTAACTTCATTGCCTGCGGCACCATCCGGATCGACGAATTTGATCACCTGAAGTATCCAGTTCAGATAGGAGTTCATGGTAGAAGACGATCCCATACTTCTTGTTGTGTTACCAGAACCCTCTTGTCGCGTTCCAGGTATCTCAACAGGACCTTTACGTCCAGATCCGACAATACAACTCCTTCTAAAGCACGTCCAGCAAATTCCTTCTTGAATCCCTCCGGATTGTAAAGCTGGTCTGCCAGAAGACCAGAGAACTTCTCTCGCTGGTGTTGTATGACACTGTCAGCCGCCCTCTCCAACAAGCTGAGCACGACGTAGTCTCCTTGGATTTTCTTCCAACGCTCTCTATCGCTCGAAGAGGATATGTCCTCCGAGTCGACAAGACTCATTTGCTCCAGTGCCCACCATAACGGCTTGCCGACCACGAACGAAGCTATTCGGTAAGGGAGCCAGCCGGGATCATATATCGATTTGGAGGAGCTCAGAAACTCGGATAGCGAGTAATAGGCCTTTGAGCTGCACAGCTCAGCCTTTGCTAGTGGGTATCACGGTCATTATGAAGCATACAGCAGGTGACGTCGACAATGCCTCTGAGCGAGTACTCACGATGACGGTCGCAAGACTCAGCGGCTTGCCCACACCTTCGTATCTGAAGGATTCAGGCAGAGTGACTCTGTCCGCGTGAAGGACAAGTCGATCTGGATTCGAAGGCTGAGATTGAGCCTGCCACCCGGCAAGCACGATGGCTTCCAGGGTTCGGCGCCACCACTCTACGTTGGAAGTATATGAAGTGGGATTTGAGTGCTTTTGCCGGGAGAAATCAGAGTATAAGGACTTGAGCCGAGATGTTGAGGAAGCCACATAGGTCGGCAGGGTAGACAGTTGGGTGAAGGTAGGTGGAGACATGGAAGAACGTATAGCGTCTGCGCAGTGCCCAAGCCCTTCCAAAGCCACTTGCAGTTGCGGCCCACCCTATGCGCGGTCAGGTGACTGAGCAGTTTAAATAAGCGCTCTCGACGAGCTTGAACCAAGATTCGAAAAGACGCTGAGATCGCATAAGTGTGCGAGGATGAGTGCACAAGCAAGCTAGATTGCATGGCGAAAGCACTGGTAACTACGACAGGCGACATACATAGACAGCGAACAACAGACAATACGAAGCGAACGAAATACCACGCAATCAACAAATCTGCACATCGACAGCAACCATTCAAAACATATCCAGCGCGAGATATGCATCTGTTCGACAACATAGAACAAAACTATTCATCTTTCTTCTCCTCGGGGTCGTCAGGATCTTCCGGGGTCATGAATTCTGGCTTCACAAGGGGTTCGTCGAATCGGAAGGACACCATTTGGGCCTGCCATGGTGGCCGAGAGGACCCGGACGCAGTCTGAAAGCCAACTGTGAGAACATTTCAAGGCGATGGGCCAACACACGACGTACCCGGGTCGGTGCTTGAGGCTTTGATCTCTTGGGACTTGGGGTAGGACCAGGAGAGGGTGACGTAGAGGCCGTCGTAAGGGCGGGAGTGGAGGGAGAGGCTGCGATGAATTCGGGATCGCTGCGCGACATGATTCCCTGCATGACCAAAAAGTCTGTGTCCGCGTCAATATCGAATTCACATATACTGGGATTGTTAAACATACCGCGCGGTCTGTACCGGAAGACAAATGTCACATATGAGCCTGGTTTCTTGTCATCATACGGTACGATGGACCAGGTGTTCGTTGCTTGAGGGTGAGATGATCGAATAGGGCCGAAGCTACAACTACGATCAACAGATCGTCGATCATCAATAGCATAGACATACCCGATGTAAGTTTCTCCAGTGGTGCGACGCCCTCTTGGAGACCTCGGAGGAACCCGAGGTGCATTTGGAGCATGTGGACTAGTGCGTCGGACTTGTCTGATCTTGATCATGATCGTGCCAACGTGCTTGCTCGCGTTTTTCTTACTCGGTGTTCCCTCCGTGTCTTCGAGGTCCATTATAAGTCTCGGGCACATATGTATCAGAGAAGATAGAGCTCACCCTCCTGTACTGTGGCAAACATGAACGGCCGTTCCTCCGCCTCGCCCACTCGCATCGAGCCACGTTCAGCTGTCCCGGACCCGAAGAGAAAGTGGCCAGGAACCACGGTACCATCGAGATAGAGATATGTTGCCGACTCAACACTACTTCCCATGTCTCTCCAATGCACGGTGAAAGTCTATCCCGACGCGTAAGTCTCTGTGCCACACATCACGAAACGAGCCACCTTTCCGGCTTGACTCGGGATCCAGCACGTCACTCGATTCTTCCGTTTGTCCAGAGTGACTTCGTATTCGGAAAGCTCTTTCCCTTCACAGGTGACCCAAGCCGCGTACGAGAGATGCGCGAGCATTGTAAGCGAGTGATAGTTGTGTACGCGACGGGTGGCCGGCCGGAGGCCTTATAACATGCGATTAGATTCTACTTTGACCAATACTATGCCAAAGCACGAACCGTGGCCCTCTTGCGCCCGATGCTGGAAACCTTGCTTGACTCTGAGGGGGGCAAAGGATCTTGATATCGAGGTCGGATTCGGTGGCGGGGAGGAAACCTGCAGCTCGGCAGTTCAACAGCCACGTGGATGTGGCCACTCCGCGAAACTGGGGAGACGCGCGGAAAATAGATGAATTTCGCGCGACGCGACGCTCACGTGGTCGTTCGATTGTGTCACGCTTTACTGCGGCCGCAGCTTGCTCGAGATTTTTGAGTCTTGACTTGTTCGCGTTCTGAGGTGGACAGAGAGAGCGAGAGACAGGAAGACGTCTCTGGATGTGCATGAGTACAATATACGACGGCTCTCTTCAAGATCTGAATGAAGGTCTATGTGGCTTCTGGTGTACAAATATTTGGATGCGGTGCTCCCGGAGTGGCATCCTTGCATTGTCTAGCAAACAAACCGAAGACCTCTCTCACTATTTGCTCAGTGCTCTTCTGTCATTGTTTGATTACTTTAAGGACTTGTCTCGATGATGTAGTGGCATTCCGATGTCAACGCCAGCGTTCTGCAGCTGTTCTTCTCGGGATCACGACTGGAGTCAGACATGCTGTGCAGACGTCCTGACGACTTTGCGACTCAGATGACGAAGCGACTTCTCGAGTTCTCGCCGGCACCGCGTTCCGAGTACGTTCTTGGCATGCTTGTTCCGTCTCTTGACAGCCTCATCGCGATGTACACGGTTGTGCGATATGAAATGATTGGCGCCCATCCGAGGATGTCAATCTGCCCTTAGGACGTTATCACGGCACTCAGGTCCCCCTCCACATTCAGGAACGAGGAAAAGAGCTTGACACTGGTTTGGCTGATGTCGCCTAAGCGTCGTGGGGACATGAAGTCAAAATGCCACCTGGACTGGATTCTGGCTTTTTCCTCCTGGAGCTCGTCGTGCATCGACGATGCTTGTTCGACTTTGCTTCCTCGCCTCTACTCTGGTCTTGATTCGACTGGTGGCATGTCAGCCTTCTACGAACGCAACATGTATGTCGGAATTTTCATGGGTGCGCTTCTTCGCGGCAGGGTTGCATATCGGGACCTGATACAGGCTTTGTATAAGCTGGACAATAGTCTCGGACAGAGCTCATGCCTTGTGGCCGCATATGCAATGGGAGCTTGTGGGTCAGGGGACAGTACGTACCCCGGTAATTCTCAGCTGAAATAGAGCATGTCTCATTGCCTGTCAGCCTGGAATGTGCCAGCGTTGAACCAGATCGAGGGACGTTATACTGGACCAACGGGATCGCAGGCCAATGCGTGCACTTGCAATTCGGTGTCGTACTCTTTGATGAGCGCGTGTAACTTCTGTCAGAATTTCCAAACACTTGTGTGAGTCAACAGCGTCCACCATCTTACTTCGGCTGAGCCGAGTTCAGCTGGATGACGTGGACAAAAAATTGCTCGGCTTCCGACGCAGCGAACGGCGCGTGAGTGTGGTACCAAGACGTTTATAGAGCGAGCGCGGTAATGTTTCCGCTGGCAGATATCCGCACGCCATTCCGAGCGGGGTCGCGTTTCCGGCGTGGGCGTACCCGACCATCGTACGTCTTTGCATCATAACAGCTTCGCGTGAATAGCCTCACTGACAGGATCCTGTTAGATTACCGAGTGGGACTACATGCAAGTTGAGCTGATCGCCAGTGAGAGTACGAAGAGTCCTTGTGTCTTCAACTTCTGGGGTTTGACTATGTTGCAGAAGAACCTGACTCAACTGCTGGAGGCCCGACCAGCTCAGCGTCCATCTCCAGTACCGGATCCAGTACACCAACAGGAGGGTCCAGCACACCGACCGGAGGGTCCAGTGTATTAGCAGGAGGATCCAGCACATCAGCAGGAGGGCCCAGTGCATCGGCAGGATCATCCAGTGCAACAAGAGGAACAAGCCCCCAGCTCACCTCGGGAGTGACGGGTGACGGTCAAAGCTTTACACTCTCCTTCACGGACGGCGCCTCTACCGTTACCGTGCCGAGCCAGACAGGCCGGCCAACTAACTCTGGTTCGTCTTCGAAGAAGCACTCGAATTCGGCCGCGATAATCGGCGGGGCGGTGGGCGGTGGTATCGGGCTTATCCTCGTTGCGTCACTGGCACTCATGTTATACCGTTGGCGTCGCAAGGCACGGTCGCAGTCGACGACACCGTCTTTCCCGGTCACAGGTCCTTCGTCGAGTCTGCCCCTGCCGTCTCTCAGTCCAGCCCTAGAAGAGAAGGTGGGGCCGGCCTCATACATGGCTAGCCTAGCGACAGAGTCAGCGAGTCCTCTCTTGACACCAACGCCATCGGCACCGTTGGCACCCCTGAGGTACTATGTAAGTCGCATCGACTCTCGCAGACAATGATATTTGCTCAACGAGGGCTGCAGGATCCTGAAGACCCAAGTACCTTCCCAGATGCTGTGCCTCACTTACCGCATAATAGTTTTGTTTCATCGGCGTCCGACCGACGCGCATCATTGCTTCCACAGATGCCACAGGCAGGTAAAAGACCTATTCCGGAAGTCTAGCGAGGCCGATCACTTACTGTAGCTATGCTGTGCTGCATGGACCAATCTCTCATTGAGCCTGTTTGAGCCAAAATATTATATTGGTCTGAGAGAAGACACAGTCAACTGGCTGTCGGGACACTAGGTGACCGTCCTGTCCATTGGCTGTGTGCCCGGACGGCCGGCCAAAGAGTGCACCTTTCTTCTTAGGCACCAAGAGATGAAAGATCGTCATGGTATAGACGAGCTAGCATGTGGTAATTCAGTGCCTGCGTAGTTGTTAAAAGATGAAAAAGAGTTATAAATGCGGGGCGATTGTAATTATAGCTTTCGAATTTAGGGCAGGCTCGTACGTGTCCCCAAGTCCGACCGCCATGTGAGTGCCCCTCCCGAGCAGCGGATCGGGATCGTGTACATATCATGCATGATTCAGCAGAATCTCACAGCAACGCCGTGCATATGCGCCCGCGTGAACAGTGAGAGACGGACAGGTTTCTCAATCGTGTGCAGGCGGCTACACAGTACAGGCCTACTCACCGACTGCCTGTGCGGAGGGTGCTATGACGTGAGTAATGTACCCTACGAGTCTCCGTTCGAGTTCCTGCGTAAGCTTCGCCATGCTGACGCAACCGCCAGAATGTGGTCACGCTCACTGAAGGCTTCCGTAGCCGTTATAGCCCTCAGCATGGCCGCGTTATCTTTCCTCAGACGCTACTCCCAGTCGACGCTCCCCGCCCCACGCACCGCCATGTCCAGCCTGACCCTCCCGCTCAACGACGGCCGCAGCATCCCCTGGCTCGGCTTCGGCACCGGCACCGCGCTGTACAACAAAGACGCAGAGGGCGCGGTCAAGACCGCCATCGCGGCCGGCGTCGTGCACCTCGACGGCGCGCAGATGTACGCGAACGAGGAGTCGCTCGGCGCGGCCATCAAGGCGGCGGGCCGGCCGCGCGACGCGCTGTGGGTCACGACGAAGCTCGGGAAGCTCGAGCCGGGCGAGACCGTCCGCGAGTCGCTGCTCGGGTCGCTGAAGAAGCTGCAGCTCGACTATGTCGACCTGTTCCTTATCCATGTCCCGACGCAGCATACGGACCTGAAGGGCGTGTGGAAGCAGTTCGAGGAGCTGAAGCAGGAGGGGCTCGCGAAGAGCATCGGAGTGTCCAACTTCCGTGTCCAGGATTTCGAGAAGATCCTGGACGGCGCGACTGTCGTGCCGTCGGTCAACCAGGTATGTCCTGCTGAGATATCTTCTTGTGGGGCTCTCTGACCCCTCCTGGCAGATCGAGTATCACCCGTATGTGTTCAAGGCATCCCAGCCTGTGGTCGAGTTCATGAAGAAGCACAACATCCGTCCCACGTCCTACGGAGGCTTGTCACCAATCACACGGAAGAAAGGTGGCCCTCTTGATCCCGTACTTGTGTCCGTCAAGGAATCTGTCAGCAAGAGGGCGGGCCAGCCCGTGAACGAGGGACAGGTCTTGCAACTCTGGCTGAGGACCAAGGGCATTCCTGCGATTACGTGCGTTTCCTACTCATACCTGCTGTACACGGGTTGGTGAATTAATCCACCATTTCCAGCACGTCTTCGAAGGAGGAACGCATCAAGGAGTACTTGGCTGTTGAGACTCTGCCCGAATTGACGAGCGAGGAAGAGAAGGCCATCGACGACGCTGGATCCCAGACCCACCACCGAGTTTTCGTGCGTGCCTCTTCCCCTTCTATGCTATATGTATGGTTATTCATGACGCTCAACAGATGTCGTGGATGGACGAGTAAAGGTTGTAGAGGCATGTTATTGTAGGCAGAACCATGGACGCCGTAGAAGAACTGTACGCTGAAACCAGTGGGTTGCAGAAAGGAGTCTTTTAAGATTGAGGAAATCTTGGTGCATGTAGCAGACAATGTTAAGGACGTTCGCAGTGAAATTGAAATCAGTATGATATGGACACGGGGCAGAGGTGGCTGAAGAGACGCCTCGCCGCGTTCTCTCGATCGGATTCACGGCTCTTTCTTGCAGTTTGTTGTCTCCGGCATACGGTGGTTCTCTTATTTTTGTGCCTCTTCTGTGGCGATACCAACTCAACCTGAGTAACTCCTACGTTCCTTTGACGTACTAGACTACGCTGGTCAGCGACCGTCTCATCTCAGGCCGCGAGTCTCTGCAACATGCCGAAGGCACCGTCGAGTCTGCCAGTATCGGCCCTATTTGGTGTCATCAAGCCCTCTGGGCCGACGTCTATGAGTCTCATAAACGACATTAAAGTCCTAGTCGGAAAATCGCGTCTGTTTGTCGAGGCGGAAAAACTAAAGCAACAAGAGAACTCGAAGAATTCAAAGAAGAGGGGGAAGAGGAAAGACAAGTTCGCGGGGCCGGTTAAGATTGGTCAGGGAGGCACGCTGGACCCCCTCGCAGATGGTGTCCTCGGTGAGCATGCTGCTTGTCTCTGGATCGCAGGGTCTAAGAGCGAGCAGTTGTCGGCATCGGAAAGGGTACGAAGAAACTGCAAGAGTTCCTCGACTGCGTGAAGGTGCGGGACCTATCTCGTGGCTATCTTATTTGACTGACTTGCGATCCTCAGGAATACAAGACAACATGCATACTTGGCTGCGAGACGGATTCTTATGACAGCGAGGGCGCGCAGGTGCGCATAGCACCCTGGCGGCACGTTACGCGGGAGAAGGTAGAGGAGGCCCTGCAGCAGTTCCGGGGAGAGATCATGCAAGCCCCGCCAATGTACGCCCTCCGTCTTCCCCTCACACTTGCACATCTGATCGCTCAGGCTGCAGCTTCTCCGCGCTCAAGATGGACGGCAAGCCATACTATGAGTACGCGCGGAGCGGGATCCCGCTCCCGCGGCCGATCGAGAAGCGCAAGGCGACCGTGCACTCGCTCGAGGTCTTCGACTGGCTCGGGTCGGACCACGGCTTCCGGTACCCCGAGAAGAAGTTCAGTGCGGAGCAGCAGCAGGCGCTGCAGCAGACGCTGCAGAGCGTCGAGCAGGACGCGGTGGTGAAGGACGAGCCCGAGGAGGAGGCCGGGGAGGCGCCGCCGACGGCGTTCGTGCTCCGCATGCGCGTGGGCGGCGGGACGTATGTCCGCTCGATCGTGCACGACCTCGGCCATGCGCTGGGGAGCGCGGCGCACGTCGTCACGCTGCAGCGCTCGCGGCAGAAGAACTTCACGCTGGAGCCGGCGGAGGAGCGCGATCGGGCGTGTGTGCCTTGGGAGGTGTTTGAGAAGGCCCTGAAGGAGCCGGGCGAGCCTGATGAGGACGGGTGGCTCGAGTGGGAGAGAGAGGTGATGGACAAGTATGAAATTGTCGAGTAAAAGTATGCGTGTTGCGTCACGCAAGAAGGTACGAGAACGTGCTCTTGCGATGGCCATGCAGCTCACGTTGTGTAGGGTTCCACCCACGATACATCCACCGGCAGTTGTATTCGTGACAGCCCGATGCGTTCACGAGCGTCCTTCGACGTTTCGATATCGGGTACACGGCGCAAGTCGACCCTTGTCCGGGCATAGTCAAGGGATAGCAATTTGCTGCGCCTGCTGGAGTTACCTGGATTATCCCACATCTACTGGGAACAAGACAGCCTTAGACGACGTTCCAGTGATACTGAATAGATGGCCTGCAGCATGTACGGCAGAGATCAGGTATTCATGCTGACCGGAAGTCTGATTGATGCGCAGTCTGTCAGAGAACAAGGTGACATGCCCAAACCGGTCTTGTGGTATTGCAGCAAAAATAGTCCTGTTTGTCTCTCACCGTTGACCGAGCAAGCGGCTGTTCAGATGTTGGGGAGGACCCTGGATATTCCCTAGGGTAGGCTGGACCCCTATCCGGACGAAAACTGGCCAAAACGGCCGTTTTGGCCAGGTCGTCATCCGGAAAAATCGCGCAAAAAGTTGGCTTCTGGCCAGGTCATGGTCCGGAAAAACTGTGGGCATAGGAAATCATAAGCCATGCCAGATGTCCGGAAGAATGGTGTAGTGGTCTTCCAGGTTGCGAGTTGTTCTGTTGTTCCTTTGAGACGATTAGATCGACTCTGCTTAGTGCCAGCTTTTTCCGAAGCTTTTTCGATTAATCAGGTGACATTTTTGTCGCGCCGCGGTGGTATGCCCAAGTTCCCCTATCTGTTGGCT